>JAQGAY010000371.1:0-29741 GCA_034698085.1 Polydesmus angustus | reverse complement strand
AGTATTGATGTTGGCTGGCGAAATGTGGAAGACCTGCGGATTTCCTTTATTCATCTGCAACACTAATTATTTAAAACGAGTCTGATTTTTGAAAGTAAAATATGAGATGACTTGGTTGCTAAAAATACGGTGTATCGAGGAATTATGTAACTATGGTTAGATATTATTTGCAAGCTTCATCATAGAAGGTTTAATAATAAAATCAAACATTGCAACAAATGGCTGGGATGTTTAGCTTTCATACAAGAGAAGCGGTGCGAGTGAAAGTGAAGGTGAGACCTAAAAAGCTATTTTCTTATTATTTATTTTTTTTTAAATAAAATTTGCTGCCTTTTGAAAATGGGTTGTCTTTTTAGTTGTTTGAATAATTTTTCTAAAATAATACAGGTTTAAGTAAATGCAAACTTAAAAAGACTTGTATGTTGTAGAACAACCTGCTGTAATGCAGTGAATCATCAATAATATTGTCTCTTCACCTATTTTTGGTTTAATTATACTTTGCTTTTTGAATTTACTGACGTTTATTTTCTATTGCAATATAATTATGACTTTTGTCATGTCGTCGTCATCACATTGCCATATGTTTGATTTATTAAAGTTATTTGTTTCGTTCATGAGCACAGTTTTAATGAATTTGAATTCTTGTAGCTTCTATCTTTTTTTATAGAAAAATAATGACAAATTTCTACTGAAAGTAGCAAAATAATATACAGTAAGATCAGTCTGATTTTAAAATAAAATTATTTAGTTTAAATTAATCTTTGTTTATCGAGTTTAATAGATAGCATATGCAAATAAATTAAAAGTAATACCGTAATAAAATATTATAATTATATTACTATAAATTATAATATTACTGTATTATTTTTGCACTTTATTTAAAATTCAAATTATTAAAACAAGTTAGATAAAGTCCGCTATCGCATTTCTCGTTAATCTGTTTCTAATTTTTGTTTTAGTAATGTATTTATAAATTAAAAGATGTTTTTTCCATGTATTGATGTTTTGATAATTTAACTTTACATGTATAATATTTGGCAAGTATAGTTTACAGGAGAAAGATCACAAGTGCGAATCAATAATAATATTTATATCGATAAGCATTAATATAACCACTTATTTTAAAATAATGTTTACCAGTAATTTTATATCTTTTTATTTTTTTTTAAATTAGAAATGCGAGGGACATCTGCAATCTGAATATCGTAAATTTAGTGTGGATCCACAAATAACGTCTTTTGAAGTATTGCAAAGTTTATTGACCAGAGCATTTGATGTCAAAGGGTATTTAATGTTTTTATTTTTGATTTATAATGATGATTGATCCCTATTGACATTGGTTTGTTTTTCTTAGAGAATTTACTATCAGTTATTTGGCTCGCGATGATACTGGTCAAGAGATTTATTTTTCTCTTTTATCTGATTGGGATTTAGATGCTGCCTTTTTAGGCGCTTCGCAACCATGTCTACGTCTAAAAGTGGACGTTAAACCTTTTGACGAAAGTAAGTTGTACGTGGCGCAGTTTGAACTTTAAATCCAAGATCGTTTAGCAGTAAATAAATTCCAACATTTGAACTTAGTGGCTGAATCAAATATGTTAATTAACAAATTTCCTAAATGTATATTGTCGTAAAATTATAATATCGGAATTAATTATTTTTTTTAAGAAAAAAAAAAGAAATATTATTTTTTAAACATTTTGTTTCTTTCAGTTGTAAATTATAAAATCGTTATTTCTTATATAATTTTATTAATTTGACTTTTTTAAGGTTTGGAAGAATGGGACATAATTGCTCCTGTGGATTTCCCTATAAAACAGAGTCAAAATGTTTCTCTTAAAGACAGAGCAGCCTTTGCGGGCGGTCTTTTTAATAAAGTAAATAAATAAAGTTTTGTAATGTAAAACTAAATTTAAAATAATAAATTTTGCAGGTGGGTGAGAAGACTTTAAATTTAGTCCAAAAAGCTTTAAATTTAGTTGAAAACCAGTCTTTCAATCAACAGCAATTCAAACCTTTAAAAGCTCCAATGAGTGATGCTGAGTTTCATAATTATTTGGATTCAGACGGCCGACTTGTAAAGCCCATTGATCTTCGCCTTAGTATTTATAAAGGAGGTTTAGAATCTGGATTACGAAAGGTATAATTTTTTAAAGAACATATTGAACAAGAAAACTTAAACCTTATTATAATTATTTGAAGGTTGTTTGGAAGCATATTTTAAACGTGTACCCCGAAGGTCTTTCAGGAGCAGAACGAGTTGCATACATGAAACGCTTGTCAAAAGAATATTATCAACTTCGCGAGACGTGGCAAAAAGCGGCAGCGATGGTAGGAGCCTCGGAAGAAATGCAAACTGTGATTAACCTCGTGAGAAAAGACGTGCTGAGAACTGATAGGAGTCATAAATTTTATGCTGGTTTAGATGATAATAAGAATGTAGTTTCATTATTCAGCATTTTAACAACTTACGCTCTCAATCATCCTTCCGTTTCGTACTGTCAAGGAATGAGCGACTTGGCTTCGCCTCTATTAGTTACTATGAAAGATGAAGGACATGCTTATGTGTGTTTTTGCGCACTTATGAAAAGACTTAAACCAAATTTCATGTTGGATGGAAGAGCAATGACGCTTAAGTTTCAACATCTCACTGAAGTGCTTCAAATGTACGACACAGAATTTTATGAGTTTTTACAGGTTAGATATATTTATAGGAGTAATATTATTATTGTTTGGATAAAAAATGTTTTTATTAATAATTTAAGGTACTAATTGAATTGTTCTTTTTGATAGAGCTTAGGTGCTGATGATCTCCTTTTTTGTTATCGTTGGCTTCTATTGGAATTAAAAAGGGAATTTGCTTTCGATGATGCTCTTCGCATGTTGGAAGTTCTTTGGAGCTCTTTGCCTTATAATCCTCCCGAAGGAGAATTGGATATATTTGAAATACCGTTTGAGCCACCAAAGCCTCGCCCACCTACCACACTAATAACTACTCCTTCATCTATATCTCCAAAAGTTAAAATGCGAAATAAAGGCGAAAATCCTTACACTAAGGTTCGTGCCATGAGAAGACAATCGTCTGGCTCATCTTGTAGTAGTTTAAATAGTTTAGGTCATCCCAATGACAAACATGAGAAGATAATGCACGGCAGTAGTAGCAATTATCATTCTCAATGGCCTACTAAACAAGCTAGTTTTCAAGAGGGTGATACCCCTAATGAAGTCATATCTGATTATTTGCCTATAAGCACAGCAGTAAGTAGAGAATTGAAAATGGAATTGGATGTTCTTGATAGGGAGATTGGTGTAGCGGGGAACGCCACTCAAAATAGTTTGGAAAAATGTTCAAGCTCTGAATCGAAGAACGAAGATCTTGCTTGCACTAGTAGCGATTCGTCGACAACAGAACCTGTTATTACGGATAACGAAGATGAAACGTTGGGAGAGCAAATTAGAAGAATTACAGCATCTAAAAAAGCAAAAAAGAAATCTAAAGAATTGAAGTCAAAATCATTGCCTAGTAAAGACACTTTAATAAAATGCATTAATTCCGATAATGAAGAAACATTCCTCGTAAATGGTGAAATAATTGAAAATGAAGACGAAGAAGACGTTGTGTTCGATGCCTCAGCTCCCGAAATAATTAATCGTTTTCGAAATCCTCATCTGAAGAGTGTCATACCAATTAAAGTTGTTCGCGAACGATTTAACACTGATCCAACCAGTGTTTCGTCGTTAGGGTCAGAGGAAGACAAAAAGGATCGTTCTGTTGATAAAAAAGAAGTCGTCACCGTTAGCGAAGGCTATATTACTGACGAAGCATATTGTTTTACTTCTTCTCTAGAAGTTACTCATAGTAGCGAATCACAAAATGATTCCGGTGTTTCCGAATTAGAAAATTGTCAAAAACACCAGTACGATTTTCCATCGGTTTATCCAGGTTCTTCCCAACTAATGACGAGCTCTTGTGAAGAGGTAACAGAATATTCTTCCTCATTTTCTTCACCTTACAAATCGCCACCCCTTCCCCCACCGACTCAATTAGGTGGAGGAAATCCATTTATGATATTTCTATGTCTAACCATTCTTCTCCAGCATCGAGATCACGTCATGAAAAATAAAATGGATTATAATGAAACGGCCATGCATTTTGATAGAATGGTCAGGAGACATAATGTGAATCAAGTTTTACACCAGGCTCGCTTTTTATTTTCAGAATACATGAGAGAAAGGAATTGGGTTGATAATAGTGATGAACTCACTACTAGCAGTAGTAGTAGTAGCAGTGCTAGTAGTTGTAAAAATCGATCTAGTGATAGTTTTAATTTTTCTAACGTCGCTTGATTTATTATACTTTTATCTGGACTTTTATAAATACTTGGTCTACTGTGTGTTTTAAAAAAAGAATGATAATTATAAATTCTTTATTTGTATATTTATTGGATTTGATTTTTGTTTTTAATGGAGAGCTGGTGGTATTGTATAATTTACATTCAAAAATAGCAATAAACGGGTCAAATTGGGGTTTATTGGAAAATATAAAACATTTGAAGACAAATTACTTTTCATAATTGATAACAAAGGTAAACTTTTTTGCTTGAACGTTAAAGTAGAAATGTCAAAATGACGGATATGAATAGTTTTTATAAAGTATATTTTATATAAAATTTAATTCAAGAAATTATAGTAAAGGGGTACGGTAATTGAGCAATAGTACCTATTAATTCATTCCTCTTTGGTACCATGTAATTGGTCTCCGAAATCAAATGATGCGATCAATGATTGTGGCCTATAAGTTATAAGAATGCATTAATTTAATTATTACTGCAACATCTAGAGAGAAATGAGGCATATTAAAGACAGGTAAATGTCTATAATAATTATTATACATGTGGTTTGAAGAAAAAAATTTTTTCTAATCAATTTGTTGATTTCCCCTTGCCTTCCTTAAAAAAATTATGGTGTGTACAACAAAAATTACAATAAATAAAAATGAATATTTGAATAATATAAATTATTGACTGATTAAAGCCTGCTTAGAAAATAATTTTATTTTACTTTATAAGAAATGCATGTTGAAGGCATTAATTTTACCGGGTGATAACAAATTAATTACAAAATTGAAATTGTATAATTAATTTATAATAATTTCTGTTGACCGGATAAATAAAAATATTATAATTTTATCAAATTTAAAATGAACCGGTAAACAAACATAACATTTTGCTCCTTGTTTGCACACTACACTGCACCGATCAGAGCGCCCCCTATAGGAAGGGAACTTAACAAATCATGTCCTTTCAATTTTTTGAAGCATTCACTGATGATGGCGCCTGATGTAGGTGAGTGTGATATTATGAACGAATCAAAATATTTTATTACGTTATTTTATTTTATGATTTTATGCAATATTCAACTTATGAATGTTGTAAGTTAATCTGTTTAATTATTATTTATTACAACGTTATTTAAATGGATTATTTAAACGTGGTTTAACGGTGAAAGAATGTAGATTCAAAATCGTCTAAAAATAAAAACATGGCGGAGCGTAGCGTTCATTCACGTGGTATTAGTCCTCACAACAGAAGTGTTTTACTTAACAATAGTTCTTAAATCCTCAAATATTTGCGAGTGCTTCATAAATTTGATTTATTAAATACATTTATAAAAAAAGTTTTAATCAAGAACAATGACTTATTGCACGCGAATTTGACGCTTACGTGTTATAGTTCGATCGAAAGAGGGCGCACGTTCTATCACAATCTACAGTACTAGTCTTGCAATTTAATTTTTGTAATGACGCATTACATTTTCAAATTACTCGTTATCATTTGATTCTATATTATTGCTTATATTTGTATTTATTGAACTGTGAGTCTTGTTTTTGTAATATTTAGATAATTTTTAGGTCACGTAATCATTTCAACAAAAAAAGTATATATCTTGTCAATTGAGATTTTAAAAGAATGGTGGATTAGTTGTTAAATAACAATATAGATTTTAAAAGTTTTATTGGTTCAAATCCAGAGATATTTAAAAGCGAAAAAATATTTAATATTAGTGAGTTGAGGAGAGGTCGAAAGCCTCGCATGAAATGAGAGGTTATGAAAGGCCAATGCCGATCGACATGTCATTATCCCTCGTAATGTTGTGTATTGTTCTTAATCAAACTTATAATTTGTAACTTTCGAATACCAAAAAAGAAAAGTTTACTATTTTCAATATTAAATTTGTAGTATAATTTTGTTATTTTCTTTATTATTGTAGGTTTGCACTTACTTGAAGACTTTCCAGAGTCTTCTTTTGGATGCAAAAAAGTGAACCTTCGTCATTAGCTTTTAGTTGAACTTGTCATATGTTTTGCATCGAAAATATTTATATTTTGGTAATTTGTTTATGTTAATTAAAATAACTTAATATGAAGATCGATCGCACTAAACTTAGGAAGAGCAGTTCCGAGCTGGTAACAAATACATTGCTTGTACTTTTCTTTGAAATATTGATGGAAAACTTTATTTGCTATTAGCCTTCGGATTGTAAATATTTGATTGATCAATTGAAGAGTTGTTCTAACGGCGAGTTATTAGTTACTCTTTCGAAAATAAAAACCTGGAATTATGGCAAAGTATGTTATATCAAGACGAGTTAAAATGAATTGTATAATTATTTATGTTTTATTGTTTTTATTAAGTGTGAGCTTTACCATTGGATTGATGTGCTGGATATGTTCGATTCAATTTTGGAATCGGCAGTTACAAAATCCAGCGATCGTCAATGGATTCTTAAATGTGATCTTCCCGGACACGATGAAGTATGGTTTAAACCTACGTTACTTTTTATTATTGCAAGCACTAATGTTTGTTTGATATTTGCAGAATAAAAAACTATTACTTGAGATTTTGCAGTTTACAGCACTGCTCATTGAGCATAGCTTTTCAAGACATTTGTATAACTCGATGGATCATCTAACTTCTCTATTATCATCAGAAGATCTCAATGTCGTTTTAGCAGTGCTTAATCTGTTATACGTATTTAGGTATTTTTATTAATACTAAAGCAAAAATGTAAAATTAATATATTTTTAATAATTAGTAAACGATCAAATTTTATCACTCGGTTGGCGGGTGAAAAGAGGCAATCTCTAATTTCAAGACTAATCTATGTTGCAGAAGTACTTGTATTCTACATTTCTTCCTGTAAATTTGGTAACTTAATTTTATTGTGTTTCAGAGTTGGGGCGGTAAAGAAAATGGATTTGGTTTATCTGAATGTTGTCAAGATTTGCCTCTGTCTGTAAGTCATATTTCAAATAAAAGCTTAAATATTTTTAAAAATGTATTTTTATTTTGGAAGTACGTGTAATGTTTTTACAAAATACTTTTTCCAGAAATTTCCATCAAGCGCCACTACTTTACACTTTGAATACTATTCGGATTTTACCGAAGAGAAGATTAAAGGTTCTTCAAATCAATCATCCGGCAAAAAGTCAGCGGGCTATGGTTCAAACGCGGTTCATAGTATTCACATGGCAAATTTAGACCGAGCTAAAGAGAAATCTGCATCTGCGATAATGGAATCTATATTAAATCACTATAATGTTCCGCTAGAAAAAAGACCTTTATTATTTACACACGTGAGGTTGGCTCACGCGTTTGCCAGCTTTCATAAGCGATTGCTATGTGTTCAGTCGAGACTGCAAGCTTTGTCGATTGTTGTTTATTCTAACGCTTTGCAAGATAGTGTAAATTCACTACTTTACACTGGACTTATAGAAGAGCTGGTGGATGTTTTAGAGTTGAAAGATGATCGTTTAATGGTAACTGATAAATTAAACTTTTTATTAAAAGTAAGGTATTGACGTTTTCTAATTTGTTAGGAAATAAAAGCCGCTTCGTTAAGGACACTAACATCTATAATTCACTTAGACAGAAATCCGAAATTGAATTCAATAATCGATTCAACAGGAGCTGCATCTTATCATGGATTTCTTCCCGTTTTAGTCAGAAGTTCAATCCAGTCACTAACAGGTTAATATTTTGTATTAGTTGTGATGTTCGCTTTTTTTACGCATTTTGCGTTTTAGATAATGATGGCAGTTCTGTTCCACTACCGTTTGCAACCGCATTATTTTCGTTTCTTTACCACTTGGCTAGTTACGAAAATGGCGGAGAAGCTTTAGTATCTTGTGGTATGATGGAATGTCTTCTTCGAGTAGTTAATTGGCAAGGAATAGAACCCGAAAATATTACGGTATGTCTTAATCATTTGATTTTTTTTTGTTTGATTTAAATTTCAATAATTTTTTATTTAGTTTGTGACAAGAGCTGTGCGAGTTATTGATCTCATTACTAATTTAGACATGCAAGCATTTCAAGCCCATTCAGTGCTTAATATATTTGTACACCGTTTGGAGGTAGAAGTTGACATTTGTAGGAAGGAAAGACCTTTTGTAATAAGCGTAAATGCCGATTCATCCGCTTCAACATCAATGGATTTTCAGGATGGCAATGTATCTAGCGAAATTTCCCAGTTACAACAAGAGGAAAATTACAATGCGATATCGTCAGAGATCAATGTGGCTCAGCAGTGTCTGCCACAACGAGCAGCTTTACTGAAATCCATGCTCAACTTTCTGAAAAAAGCAATTCAAGATTCTGCATTTTCAGACAGTATAAGGCAAGTGATGGATGGTTCGTTGCCAAGATCGTTAAAGCACATCATTAGCAATGCTGAATATTATGGCCCGTCTTTGTTTCTTCTTGCCACAGATGTCGTTACAGTTTACGTCTTTCAGGAACCTTCTCTCTTGTCTTCTCTACAGGATAATGGTTTAACTGACGTTGTTTTACACGCTTTGTTAGTGAAAGATGTCCCAGCAACTCGAGAAGTATTGGGTTCATTGCCCAATGTCTTTAGTGCTCTTTGTTTAAACGCTAGAGGACTACAGTCTTTTGTTCATTGTAAACCGTTCGAACGCTTATTTAAAGTTCTTTTATCACCGGTCTACCTACCGGCAATGAGGCGTCGGAGAAGCTCTGATCCAATGGGAGATACAGCTACGAATTTAGGAAATGCAATGGATGAATTGATGCGTCATCAGCCTAGTTTGAAAACCAGCGCCATGACTGCTATCTTTCAGTTGTTGGAAGAGGTTTGCGCTATGGGATCTGATCCCAAATACACTTGTTTGAGACCTGCTGCTAAAAACGAAATTTCATCGACGGTTGCTACCGGTAGAAATGTGGGTGCTGGTACCAGCGGAACAGCAGCTGCTGCTGATTCTGGTTCTTCTGACGAAGAAGAAGATGATGACGATTTATCTAGCACGGGAAGTGCACTTAAGCAAACGGCGGCAAATGGAACGTCTTCTGAAACTGAAAATTCTGCCATTAATGCCAATGCGGCTTCAACCTCCAGTGCATCAGCACAGGAAAATGTTGACGATAAAGTACCCATTCCACTTATAGATTATATTCTTAATGTGGTAATTACAGTAATTTTTTTTATTAATATACTGTAATAATCAAATATGAAATTGCTTAATTTTTTTTTTTGTAACATTTTTAGATGAAATTTGTCGACGCTATTTTGAGTAATAATTCAACGGACGACCACTGTCGTGAATTTGTGTCTCAAAAGGGTTTGGGACCGCTTATGCAAATTTTAGGTTTGGCTAACCTTCCGATTGATTTCCCTGTTACTCCTTCTTGTCAGTCAGTAGCAAGTGTCTGTAAGACAATTCTAAATCTTGCTCACGAGCCTTTAGTTTTGAAGCTGGGCTTGTTGCACCTGAATATCGTTTTGGAGGCCCTAGAACCGCTACATTGTCCCTTGGAAACTCCTGGTGGATCTGTTCTATTAAATGAATTGGCAAACGCTGCTTCGCTATCTGATGCTGTGGGAAATCCAAGAGCCACTCCTCTTCTGCACTCAATGGCTGCAGCCCACGCTTACATCATGATGTTTGTACAAGTTTGTCGCACTGGTCAAAGCGACGTTCGGACCATTTCCGTCAGCCATTGGGGTTCTGAATTAGGTTTAACGGTTTTAAAAGGACTAAGCAGACTCTATACGTCTTTAGTTTGGGAAAGCACTGTGCTATTGACACTTTGCAGTGACGATTCATTGCCTCCAGGGTGTATGTTTGGAAAGGCCGATATGGATAAACTTATTCCTAAAGAGTTGAGAAGTATTGATGAAGTGTCTACTTTAATTCGTAGTGTAGGCGAGATGGGAAGCAACGGGGTAACAACGGCTATGGAAGCTCTATCAACTGACAGCAACACGATGGAAGTAGACGAACCAACAAAATCACCTTCTGCTGATGGTGTGACGGCTACACCAACTACTAAACCCAAGCTATCTCTGGGGTTACAAGCGCAGATCAAACACATCAAGCCACTTCTTTCCAGTTCATCTAGACTTGGGCGAGCTTTAGCAGAATTTTTTGGTCTTTTAGTTAAATTATGCGTTGGATCACCCGTCAGACAACGGAGAGGCCTTCCAGCTCCTATTAATCCGGTTCTACCGTCATCTCCTGCTAGAGCTGTGGCTTGTGCACTTACAAAACTCTTAAGTGATGGTCTTTCTTGGGAGCCACCATCTTCTTCACCTGTTCCTAAATTTAGGTAAATGATGAATTTTTCTTTTTATATTTTTTCATAACATTTTTTTTTTTAGGTTGACCTTTTTCATTTGTTCTGTTGGATTTACATCCCCTTTGCTTTTTGACGAGAAAAAATTTCCGTACCATTTAATGTTGCAGAAGTTTTTGTCTTTAGGAGGGTTAAATGCATTTTTTGAGTAAGTTGATTTTATAAAAATAAATTATCTTTTTTAAAATTATTTGTTTGAATATTCTAGCGCGTTTCGTTGGGCTCTTTCATGCGGTGGATCAGTTCCTTTGGAAGAAGGGTTAGAACATCCTTCTCTTCCCGATGGCACAGGCGAATTTCTTGATTCATGGCTACTTTTACTGGAAAAATTAGTAAATCCTAAGACTATTTTGGAATCGCCTCACACACTTCCAACGAAACCAACTCAAACTTTTGTCCCATTTAACCCGGTTCTCTACCTTATCCACGTTCACAAACGTGCCTTTCAAGCGGTAATGTATTTGTGGGATAAAAAACCGCTTAAAGTGTATGGAGGACGAATGTCGGAGTCTATTTTGACTATATTATGTCACATTTTACGCAGCGAAGTAATAATCAAGGACTATCAAAAAGATCGGGAAACTAGTGAACCTTCGGGAAGTAGCGGTCTTAAGACGACGGTAGCGAGAAATTTAACATCGGCTTCAAATTTATCGACTTTAGTGAACGTCGCTGTAGACGCAAGCGCGAGCTCTTCAGCTACCACTTCTGGCACATCGAATACAGCCGTTGCTGCTTCGTCTTCTGGGAATATTGCGACAAGCAATTTGGATGACGACATTAACCCAGATCATCTTCAACAGCTAATGGACATGGGCTTCACAAGAGAAGCCGCCACTGGTGCTTTGCTTCATACTAATTCGATTGAACATGCTACTGACTTTCTTTTGAATTGTAATAATACAACCGTTAGAGGATCACAAAGCGCTTTATCTGAATTAGATTTATCGGAAGAAGACCAAATGATGAGAGCCATTGCTATGTCATTAGGTGAAAATGTTATGTCTACAGATAATAAAGGGCCAAGCGAAGAAAAATCTGAAGAAACTGAAGCTGAACGTGATAAGCAAGCAGAAGAAGAACCCTTGTCTCTCGATGCGTTGGACGAATTTGCTCGTTGCATGATGCCTGGATTTTTACGACTTTTAGACGCATTGCCAGAGTGCGTGTATCGCTTATGTGATCTACTGGTGGCCGTAGTACAACGTAATGGCGAAAAATGGAGGGATGATTGTTTACAATCTTTAGTAAGTCAAATTTTGGAAAACGCTATGAAATTAACCGAAGATTGCAAACCGCTGGTAACTAGCGATACTCGAACTGTGACAGAATGGGCTCTAAACTTGAGCACATCCGGTGAGGCTGGGAAAACTGCAGCGAGAGTTCATCTATTTACTTTACTTTTTGAAGAGACTAGAATTCCTTGCGCTCGTTTCTCTGAAAAAAATGGTTTGCTAGACATCTTGGTTCATCTTTTGGAGAATGCACAAAATTGCCTTTCAGCGGCTGCATCTGCTAGATCTAGTAATATTTCGTCACAGGGAGAAGTTTGGTCACAACCGTTACCTACTCCGAAATGGTTGGCTCCGTTGTTGCTGCTCATCGATCTTTATGAGAAGGTGTCTGTTTCGACGAAGAGAAAAGCGGCTATGTCAAAGGTAACTTCTCACGTCTGGAAGTGGTTCGATGACCGTTCTGGAAAATGGTGCTTGTATAACGCTGTTAGCAACAAAGTAATCGACGATGCGTACGAGGCTGGAGAGTCGAGTGCTAGGTTCAATGCAGGTAGACGAAGATATACTGTTCAATTTGCTACTATGGTGCAAATTAACGAGGAAACTGGAAATAGGCGACCGATAATGCTCTCGTTGAAAGCGAAAGAAGAGAAGAAGGAAGAAAGCGTAGAAAAAGATGAAACGGAAATTCAGAAGATACGAAACCAAGATAATATGGAGACCGACGATCAATCTGGAGCGTCTGACAAACGATATTTGGAAATAAATGGTTTGAGTTTAGAACAACAGGCTACCATCGTTCGATCTTGCGTGGGACTAATCGCAATTCCTGTCGACGCAGACACTTTACACGCTGTTATGCGCTTGTGTTTACGTTTAACTCGTAATCATCAAATGGCACTCATTTTCGCTGAGTTAGGCGGACCTCGCCTTTTGCTGCGCTTAACCAGAGTATCTGCGTTTACAGGTTTTACATCTTTAGCAACTTTACTTGTGCGTCATGTGATGGAAGAACAGCGAACCTTGTTACACACCATGGAAAAAGTTATTCGATCGACGACATATTCATCGTCAAGCACTGTTGGGTCTAAAGAGTTACATTATTTGTTGCGAGTACTCGCTCCTGCTGCCTGTAGAGCACCTGAACAATTTGTGGAAGTGGCATGCAACATATTAAGAGTCGCCTTACCCACTTCAACTCTTAAGCGAGGTAAATATTGTTTTAAATAATAATTATAAATTTAAATTGTACGTCATACATTTTCTTGGTACGTTCACAAAAAAAAATGCGAGAAGTAACTTTTTAGCGTAGTACAACGAGCTGTAAATTTTCCAGTATTTTTAAAATTATATGTTGTAATTTAAATTTACTTCAGACTCGCATTTCTTAAAGCTATAGTTACATTTTACTATTTTTCATAAAATTGTTAAATTAACTAAGAATTTCTCGTGATTTCGAACAATTAGTATGTCTACTGGCATATTTTTTTTTCGGAAAAGCGATTATTAAAGCTTGGTGTAACGCTTTTAAACAAAATAGCTAACGCTTCAAAAAACATTTGGTTTATCTGTGCTGTTGGATAGCAATAGTAAATAAATACTGTGTAGATTTAAAGTAATGGATATATTAGGAAACATTGAGAGAGATCGGGTTAGCCATAGACATTCGGAGTTAAATGTCAACACGTTTTAACATAATTTAATGCTCGTGTTTTTGTAGGTGAGGAAGAAGAAAGTCGCTTGACTGGTACTTTGGGAGTGCAATTGTTAAAAGCTCTTCCAGCCAAAGCTACTGTTGTGCCTGTTCTTGAAGGACCTATACGCGAAGTCATTTGCGATCTACTAGACGCCTTGGCTATTAAAACTCCTCCAACCGAACCTATTGCATCAACAGTTGCTGAGAATTCTGCGACGGTTGAACGTTTGCCTTCTGCTGATGGTTTGAGGCTTGTATTTACTAATAGACGAGAATTATCTAGGAATGGAAGTACAAGTGATTTATTACAACACGAAGACGTCGATCCCGTGGTTGCTGAGGAAACTACATCTGCCGCAAATTCATCCAATAATATCCCTGCTGTTATTAGAAACGCTACTACTACCAATGTCACTCCGGCTGCTGTTACAACCACTACACCTTTACCAAAAACACCGGCTGAATTGGAAGCTGCCGATTTGTCACGACCTGCTCTCCCAAAATCAGCTGTTTGCAGATTGTTGGCAGAATTGGTCAGGTCTTATGCTGGTTGTGCTCGTTTAGTCGCAGAATACACTTATAAAGCAGGACAAAGTGAACTGATTACTGAAGATTGCACCGCTCTATCGTTTATTCTTGACAGGCTTGTACCACAATGTCACAATGAAGGGGATAAAGATACGTTAGCGCTGTCGAGAATGCTGATAGCTGCTTTGGCTTCATGTAACCATTCCCCGGAGGCTCAAACAGCTCTCGTTTCTGAGGTAAATTATTAAACTTTAAATTTGTAATTAAAAGATTTAGTAATTTTGTATTTAGGTAAAGGCAGCATTAAATAGAGCGTTATCTATGCCAGAAGGAACTGAAAAGCACAATTGCATTCAATCGCTTACGTACTTGGTGTGCACTATGATTGAATCGTGTCCAACTACTAGTCCAGTACAACCGACGACCGGAGGGATAACGTCGAATGCGTACAAGCATCAAAATTTGGGAATGAACAATATAATTCGATTTTTAATTAAGAAGAATGTGATGCAAGATTTAGCTCGAGTTCCACATTGCTTAGATTTATCAAGTCCTAACATGGCCGCTACTGTCAACGCCGCTTTGAAGCCGTTGGAAACCTTGTCTAGATCTGTGAATCAACCAACGACTGTCATCAGCCGACCTGGATTAACAAATAAGAGTAACAGATTATCAATTGGTGGTTCGAATAGCATTAATAATATTTCAGGAGTAGCTGAACAAGGTAATCAAACATCTACCCCGTTGAGTGAAGTTGTCGAACAGCAGACCACATCTCGTTCGGCGGACGATGGTCCAATGGATGTAACAGAACTTGTTGATGAAGAACCTAATACTGCTCCTACGGTAACTACTAGCAGCACGTCAGAAGCAACTAATGCTATTTTAGAAGCTACAACTGAAGACATCACCGACAATACTGACAACGACAATTTGGCTTTGGACACTACTGGTCCCCCAGATGGTTTGGAGAGTACTGTTGGCGAACAGCATGAGACTGAATTAGATGATCTTATCGGTCGCTTAAGAGAAACGAATGATAATCAAGTTTTAGCTGAAACCATTCTTGTAGAAACATGCGCTCCTAGACGACGTCACCCGCGACATCACCACCGCCACTCTCATCAAAGAACTCATCACCACCACCACTCACAAAGAACTTCTCGTTCTGGAAATCGTAACTCGGGTCATCGTCGTAGGCTAGAAAGTGATGATGGGCGAAACTCTTCACAAGAGATTATTATTTCAGTAGAAACGGAAGATTTTGATCCGCCAGATTCTCAACTTATATCATCGTCTAGACATGATAGTTAGTTGAAAAGTTACCATATTTTTTATACTGTAAAAATGTATTCATTTATATATTTTAGGCGTGTTTGACAACCAGTGCAGTAGCGAGTCTGATTCCGACTCTGATACTGAACCATCAGATGACGATGATGATGAGGAAGAAGAAGAAGAGCGAGATGATGAACATGAAGAAGAAGATGAGGATGAAGGAGATGAAAATGAAGAGGAGGATGAAGAAGATGATGATGACGACGAAGAAGTATACTGAATTTTGTTTTCAAAAAGTTAAATGTTTTAAAATTTGAAATCTATATTTTTAGTTTGATGCAGATGAAGACATTCACGATTTTGAAGATAGTCTCTTCCGTTTCAATGAACGTGGAGACGATCTATTTATTCGTTTAGATGGTAAGTTTGAGTTTTCTTAGGTGGGCGACCTTAATGGTCGACCATTTGATATCATGTTTATTTTCACGTAGGGGCTTCATCATTCGTTCTTGGAACCCCAATGATCAGGACTTTGTTTCCAGGTCCCATGATGGATGATATTGTAAACAGCAACGAGCATACAGGTCCAGCTATCCCACCTGCTCCAGGATTGGTTGCGGGAACTCATCCTCTCTTGGTTCGCCATCAAGATTCCCAGAGCTCATTTTTAGCCCGATTACATCGCACCGATAGAACTAGAGGTGGTAGTTATCGATTTACTGCTCCTTCTTCATCTCATGGCTGGCACATTTACGCTGGAGTTGGTGGTACAGGTGGAGCAGCAGGTGGCAGTGGAACTGGAGGTGGTGGTGGTGGTGGTACTAGTGGAGGCGTGTTGAATACTACAATCATGGGTTTGACAGGGGGAGGAGCGTCCACTCTTGGCACTGGAATTTCAAGTGCTTCAGGTCTTTTAGCCGCATATGGAGGTGCGGGAAGACATTCTAATCCTCCAGCTATTCTACAAAGACTTCTTGGTCCAACAGCTCATGACGTTTTACAGTTGACGTCTGGTTTGCACGGCCAAGCTTCAACATCTTCTCAAGCTAGAGTTTTAGTTTCTAATGACGATCTTAGAATTGTCACTGATGTAGATCTCGTTGAAATTCAGGTTTTTTAAAAAATAATTATGTTGTGTATTTGAAATCTTACTAAATTTTATGCTGTTTAGGATTCGAATACTTTATGTGGCTGTAGCCCATCGGGATCGTTAGCGAACATTCCTTCTGCTCTTGTCCGCTGGACAGAAGAATCTCAAGTGCTGGATAGTGATAGTGTTCACGATTGTGTTACTGCTATCAAACCGATAATTGTTGAAACTTTAGAAAGGCATCGTGATATTGAGCTGAATGAACGTCGAGAAAAGAGAAAAGCTCTTCAAGCTGCCGAAGAAGAAGCTGAAAAAATGAAAGCAGAAATTTTAGCCACTGAGAAAAAAGACGAAGTTCAAACTGTGTCTAGTGTCGCTGAAGCCGCAGCTGTTGAGTCTGCTATTACCGTGACTGAAAATTTAAACAATTTTGAATCTGTTACTTCTGAAAAAATTGTAAATGAGCAAACTGATAGTTCATCTTTGGCTGTGGAAAGCTCTTCGTCCACTCCTGCACCGGCTGTAATTTCTGTAGATGAATTGCCTTCTACGAGATCAACTGCTGATCTGGTCGCTACCGATCAAGGTGCAGATCAACCTCTGCAAACTACTACATCTTTGACGCCAACTAGTTCTTCTCCATCATCTTGGTTTAATTCACCATCATCTTCGTCGACGACGTCATCGTCTTCATCATCTATTGCGTCATCTTCAAATGCTTCTTCGTCAGTTCGTGCCGCTTTTTCATCAGCTTTAGCCGCCATAACCTCAATTTCAACTGTTGCTCCTGACTCTCCAATGGATTATGTTACTTCAGGCCCAGACGGAAGGACTCTTTCAAGCGCTGTTTCCGGTGAAACAATTAGTCAAGTAAATAATCAACAGTCGTCAGAGCTAAATATTCAGCAAAACCAAGCGAATGAAGAAACTTCGGACAACTCAAAATCTGAAGAAGAATCAAGTAGAGATAAACCTGCTGAGCAAGAAGCAAATGAAGCTAACGAAATTTTGTAATTTATTTTTAATATTCGGTTTATACGAAAAATGTGTTACTAAATTATGCTTTGGTATTGTTTTTAGAGGTCAGATGGAAGCCAGTACACCCGTGTCTGAATCTTCCGCTGTTACTCCCAGCACTGACGAAGTACCCCCACCTACCGCTCCCGCTCCTTCAACAGAGCAAGAAATACCTGAAGGGGTTGATCCATCGTTTTTAGCAGCTTTGCCTGCTAATATTCGTCAAGAAGTAATAGCTGAACAGCTTCGATTACAAAGAATTCGCCAAAGAGCCCAGGCGCAAGCTTCGGAAGCTCAGGCGGCAGGCTTCACTGAAGTTAACCCTGATTTTTTGGCGGCTTTGCCGCCTCATATTCAAGAAGAGGTACTTGCACAACAGCGTCAAGAACAACAACGATTGGCATCTCAAAACGTTAATCCTGATGCTCCAGTTGATCCGAGTAGTTTCATTCAAACGCTACCACCTACTCTACGGCAACAGGTACAAATTGTTTCATTCATTTTCAAAGCCATCTGTTTGTTAAACGAGCTCAAAATAATATCATTTTGAGACAATGTAATAGATGGTAAAGAAAAAAGCAAACTGCTGTTACTGGCCGCTTAATTTTATTTATAGGTTAAGTGGATTTCTAATGCAGTTACAATTTTCATTATAATATTTTTAAATTTTAAAAGAACATGTGTTTACTAAATTTGTGATTTAAAAGGTTTTAGCCGATATGGACGACACTGTATTAGCTGTTCTTCCGCCCGATTTAGCTGCTGAGGCGCAGTCTTTGCGACGAGAACTGGAGGCTCATCATCGCCAAATGCAAGAAAGGTTGTTTGGGCATGGGACAGCTTTGTCTAATATCATTCGAAATACTGGTAATTGAAAGTAATGTTGGTATTCCGTATTGGATTACTTTTTAATGCATTTTTTAATCTTAGTAGGTCGTTTAAGCAGCGCGCGATATACAATTCATGCAGATGGCTCTCATCGTGGACATTGGCCGTTTTCCGGAAGTCTTTCAAGTCGTACCGGAAGTGGATTGGGAACTTTGAGTGGCGCTGATGGTAGAAGTAATCTTCCCGGTGGAGCATCTTTACGTTTACGTGGACGTCAATTGTTGGATCATGAAGCTTTAACTTGCCTTCTAGTTTTATTATTTGTTGATGAACCAAAGCTGAATACCGGTAGGCTCCATCGAGTTTTAAGAAATCTTTGTTATCACACAGCTACACGGGAGTGGGTTATAAAATCGTTACTTTCTATACTTGATAAAACCGGAGAATGTCGGCTTAACAGCAATTATTACCCTCCTAATGAAACGAGTCAGTCTCCTGATGTTCAGCCATCGAAACGAGCTAAAAAGAATAGCTCTGCAGCAAGCAGCGGGGCCGGAAGCAGCGGACAGCAAATCGCAATTGATCCTGTTTTAGGACTTCATCGCGTTTCGGTATCTCGTTCACAACCTTCTTGGTTATCGATAAGTATGGATGCTGCGTTAGGTTGTAGAGCAAATGTCTTCCAAATACACCATAGACATACTAGCTCTCATTGTCCTTCAGGTTTGCCGGCTACACAATCGCCTTTAAGTTCTGGTGGTGTTACTTCCGTTATACCTCCGCCTTTGGCATCGAGCGAGAAAAAAGATAAGAAATCAAACGCAACTGTACATTGCCCGGTTTACGTTCATAGCCAAGCTGCTCCTGTGGTTTGTAGACATGTTCTAGATACTCTCATTTCTTTAGCCAAATGTTTCCCAAGTTATTTTGTGCCTGGCAAAGTAAAAGAAATTCCTGCAGAGAGTTTGATCTGCTCATTAAATAAAATGTCAAACATTGCAAGTCCTTCAACGTCAACGACTCCACAATCTGCATCCCAAGCCACTCCAAATGCAACGTTAGCTGTTCCTGGTACAAGTAGAGATACTGATTTTTGGGATCTGCTTGTCCGTTTAGATTCCGCTACAACTCCAGGCAGAAAGGGAAGTGGAAGCGGGGCTAGTGGCCGCAGTATGACTGCTAGACTTACTCATTCCTCTACTGAAGATGAACAAAGTGCGCTTAACAGTGTTTCTATGGAAACGACAGGAACTGGCGCGGCTTCTTTTGAATCGTCTCCTTTGGGTCATCTGGTCGCCATGCTAAGTCACCCTATAGTCAAAAAGAGCTCTGCGTTAACCGATCGTCTTTTGAGGCTACTAGCTCTTGTTTCGATCGGGCTTAATGATTCTGGTTCAAACGGTAAGTTAAAAATTATATTTTCGTAATTGATATTTTTGGCTTTTAACTTATAAATTTATACGGTAATTTTAGTTTATATTAGCGTTTACTTGCTACGATAATTTTGTAAATTAGTAAAGCTTTCTCGTTTATTTCTACTCTTATAAATTCATGAAACTCAGTTGGGAAATTATTCCCTTTTATTGTTTCTGTTTAGTTACTTTCTTACTATTGTAAAAAAAAAATTATAAAACATTTAATATATTTTTTAAATAGTTCAACCCTCAACTGCGCCAAATATCCGACAAAGTGCTGCTTCTTCAAACGCATTGAACTCTAACTCTGCCTTTATTGAATCGGATTCCCCGTCTTTCATTAAACTTCACGAAGATCCGGTGTTAGAACAGCACCTTAAATTAGCTGTGGAGGTGCTAACGTCGAAGTCATGTTCTGAAGAGGGCCTTGAAGATGCAACCGCGTTTCTACTCCAACTATCTAGAGGAAATCCTGTTGTTTGCGAAACGGTTTTACGCTTATTGTTGGGAGGTTCGAGAAAACTGGGAATGTTTGTTTGCACGCACATAGCAGCGCTGATGCAAGACCTTCGAGAACTTAATAACAAACAGAAAGTTAAGATTCCTGAAGATGATGCTTCCGACGACAGTGGTTCTTCAAGTCGTTCGGTTCACCGAGGAACTGTCAGCGACCGATTTACCAGAGATGTCGTGGTACTTACTGCAGCCAACCGTGCTCAAGCTGGTAGAGAACTACATTTACCTTCAATGGCTCTTTTAACAAGTAAAACGTCGAGCCAGGCATTTTTTTTGAGAATTCTTAAGGTGATAGTACATTTAAGAGAGGCTATTAAAGTCTCCAATAAGAAAAAGGGAGCGGCGGCGCAGTTGTCAACTAACGCCCCCTCAACTTCATCTGCTAATCAGCCTGAAACTGCTGATACCACTACCGCTGCTCTAACAACTGCTACTACTACGGTTACCACAACCACCACCGTCACTACTACTGCATCCTCTTCAGTTCCTGTTACACCAGGTACTAGCAGTAGTCGCCCGGGTACGCCAATGGAGGTGGATGCCAGTTCTCCTTCTAACTCTGCTGCACAAACACCATCCAGAGCAATAAGAACTATTGCTGACACCATTTCTGTTGCTATAAATATAGCTTTAGCAGAAACGGATAAGATTGAAGTAAAATTGCCGAGGCTAAGTGAGCAGCTGCAACTGGATGAATTGTGGGAAACTTTGAGCGAGTGTTTGAAAGAATTGGCCGATACTTCTGATCATCACGCAGTTCTTGTACTTCAACCTGCTGTTGAAGCATTTTTTCTGGTTCATGC
The DNA here is from genome assembly GCA_034698085.1 of Polydesmus angustus. Lineage (NCBI taxonomy): Eukaryota > Metazoa > Arthropoda > Diplopoda > Polydesmida > Polydesmidae > Polydesmus > Polydesmus angustus. The sequence goes on along the minus strand of JAQGAY010000371.1, from coordinate 8,677 downwards.
TGCTGCTAGTGACACTGTAAGATAATTTTACTTTTTCCGTTAAAATCTTTTGCTATATTTAATGTATGTATATTTTAGGAAAAGGTTCGTCATCGTAAACAACAGGCCGAATCACGTGAGAGTCAGTTATCTCATATACATCTAGATATGGCTCCCCTTTCGCCTTTACAACCGGGCGAGGATACTAGCAATTCTGGAATTGATGATTCTTCTCAAAATCTAAGCGTGGCAAAACTAAATTCGTCAGTTAACTCACAAACTCCTCCACCTGCTTCGCCTGATATGGAAAAGTTTTTGACATTTGCCGAGACTCATCGCACTGTGCTCAATCAAATATTGCGTCAATCGACTGTCCATTTGGCGGAGGGGCCATTTGCTATGCTAGTTGATCACACCCGAATTTTAGATTTCGATATTAAACGGAGATACTTTCGTCAAGAGTTGGATAGGTTGGACGAAGGCATTCGTAGAGAAGATTTAGCCGTACACGTTCGAAGAGAACACGTGTTTGAAGATTCATTCAGAGAACTTCATCGAAGAACAGCTGAAGAGTGGAAGAATAGGTTTTATATTGTTTTCGAAGGCAAGTGTGACAACTTTTTTTTTAAACAACAAATTTTTTACGGTTTTTAATGATATATTAAACATTTCAGGCGAAGAGGGTCAAGATGCTGGCGGATTGTTAAGGGAATGGTACACTATTATCTCTAGGGAAATCTTTAATCCAATGTACGCATTATTTACAACTTCACCTGGCGATCGAGTCACTTACATGATTAATTCGTCCTCGCACTGCAACTCCAACCATCTAAGTTATTTCAAATTTGTTGGGCACGTAATAGCTAAAGCCATTTATGATAACAAGCTTCTTGATTGCTACTTTACACGTTCGTTTTACAAACATATCCTTGGAAAACTTGTAAAGTAAGTCATTTTTTTGCTGTTTTAACAATTTTATTTTATTTTAAAAAAAATTTTAACGTAGGTATACAGATATGGAAAGTGAGGATTATGCTTTTTACCAGGGTCTCGTGTTTTTGTTAGAACACGATATTAAAGAATTGGATTATGAGCTGACTTATAGTACAGAGGTAAAAATATATTTTTTTATTTAAAACTCTCTTCATTTCTAATAACGTAGTTTTTAAATAATTTGTTTTTATTTTATTTCAAAAGGTTCAAGAGTTTGGGGTAACTGAAGCTCGTGATCTAAAACCTAACGGTCGTAATATTGTCGTCAACGAAGAAAATAAACAAGAATACGTTCGTTTGGTCTGTCAAATGAAAATGACAGGAGCCATTAGAAAACAGCTAAACGCTTTCTTGGAAGGATTTTACGATATCATTCCCAAACGACTAATTTCAATATTTAACGAACAGGAACTAGAACTGCTCATATCTGGTCTACCTGTTGTTGACATTGACGATTTGAAAGCAAATACTGAATATTATAAATACCAAATTACATCGCTACAGGTAAAAATTTTAAAGACTTAATGGTTTAAATATCTTAATCGTTCTGTTAATTTTTAAGATTCAATGGTTTTGGCGAGCATTACGCTCTTTTGATCAAGCCGATAGAGCTAAGTTTCTTCAATTTGTTACTGGAACATCCAAAGTACCATTACAAGGCTTTGCCGCTTTGGAGGGTATGAGTGGCACTCAAAAGTTCCAAATTCATCGCGATGATCGATCAACAGATCGGCTACCTTCTGCTCATACATGGTAAGATATTTGCACATTTTATAATTTCTTTTGCTTTAATTTTTTAATATTTCTATGTTCTAGTTTCAATCAGTTGGATCTCCCAGCATATGAAACTTTCGATAAACTTTGTACTATGCTCCTGAAAGCTGTTCATGAATGTTCAGAAGGTTTTGGATTCGCTTAAATCGGTTAATTGCCACTGAAACGAGTGAAATCTTCAAGATCTTTAAAAAAATATAAGTTGGAAGTTAAATTTTGTAAAATTGTGATGTTAAGTAACAAGATGTAGGAATTCGAACACTATTCTTGAAAGTTTTGTTTTTGGAGATTTAAAAAAAATATAAAAAATAAAACTTTACAATTGTAAACTAATTTCTCTGTCGAAAATATTTGCACAGCTTTTCGGGGGGTTTTTTCTCTGCTATCCTGGTATGCTAAAGGATACATCAGAAAAAAGAAGAATTTGTGCTTTGTTTACAAACGTGATCTTGTGTAAGTATAATATGTGTTGTTTCTAATTTCGCACGTTTGTTTAAATGCTTTTGGGTTTACTTTTAAAAGCCTTTTTTTTTTTTTTTGGAAAACGAGAGGATTATTAAAATTGTCTATTGAATTTGTTATTGAAAGAAATTGACTTATTTTACGAAAAATTAGAGGAATTGGATGTTCTATTATTTAAATATTGATATAACATCGTGAAGTGTGCATTAGTTAAAATTGAAAAGCGTTAATAATAGCTAATAATTTTAGACGTGAGTAAAATTGGTTGCGAACCTACATTGTCTGAACCCATTAAGGTGAACGACCCCGCACAATCTACCGGTGGTTGAGTTACAGTGGCCCATGATGGCCCTCCAGAAGATCTTTTTGTCCATTTATAGTTAGGTAATAGGCCGAAACTACCTGCATGCTAGCATTACGTTACTGATGGCATAACTAGAAGAAATGGAGATTCCCACGCGTTCAAGACCGCAATACCACCTTATCTATTTCATTCAGCTTTTATTTATTTACGGGAAAAAAATAAATAAATCAATAATCGTAATTGGATTTCTGGATGGCCCTCATGAGCCACAGTTGATCGACGAGAAGTCCGTCGACGAAAAATCCTTAGAGCTGTGCAGTAGTCATGGTACAGTCTTTTTCAGTGTTTTCGTTTAAAGGAGGTTGTATAAAAGTTACTTTTGTTTAAATAATAAATTTAGTCTTGATATAATTTTTAAAAAAGTTGTAAAATGGACGGTGAAACATCATCATTTACACCTGCTGATACAGATTTTCAATGTAAACTATGTAAAAAAGTATTTCCCTCAGGTAGTTTGCATGATTTATTTTTGAAAAAAAATAAACTGGAAAGTTATGAAATTGATGATGAGGTATATTTTATTTAGATTGTTTGAAATCCAAGCCATCAAAGCTACAAGGTGATGTATTATACGAATTTATATGCAAGGAGTGCAGTGTCACAAATCAAGACGAATTCACTCGCATGAAACTGCAATGGTAGGCCTAATTTAATGCAGTTATTCTAAACAATTTACAAATTTATTAAATATATTTTTGTGTTTTTTTAGGTGTCATGTTCTTATGTTAACGTTATATAACCTTCGATTTCAAGAACAGGGCAAGTACCACTTTTATCATTATCAAAAGCACATTTGCGCTTTCGTTAACAAACACTGGTCTACATTTTTTGGACAAAAGTAAGAAATTATTGAATTTTTTTTAATGTTCTATTAGAATTTTAGAATATATGCTTTAAAGCTTATTTTACTAATGCAGAAAATTAACCAAAAATTGGGAGGGAACTATTGCTGGTACTTTATCAGCTTATTGCCCAGCAGTATTCGAATCTGGAACCAGCAAATTGAATGAATCAGGTTGGTGGGCGCTTAAAGAATTTCGACCGCCAAGAAGAAAAGATTTGGGTATTTGACATGTTATAATGTATATTTAAATAAAACCATTTTATAAACTAGTTATTTTAATTGAAAAAGAATCAATACCTGCAAATGCAGCAAAAAGAAAGAAAATGACACCTTGTGTGGAAGTCTCGGAAAATACTTGCGGCTCAAATACTAATGTAGTTGAAGCTCAATTTGAAAGCTGCAAAAACATTGTTAGAAGAAACATAAATAAATCGAAGCGATATAAAACGGAACCAGTGATAAAGCAAGAGGAACCAAAAATTACAGTGAAAAAAGAATTAGGACTGCCATTAATAGATGATTCTGAAGATATTTTAAAATACGAAATACCTTTAGTTGACGATGATTTAATTGATATTATTCCTGATTCAATGGCTTCTTCACCTTCATTAGAAGACATATTTTCTCAAATATGTGATGGTAATGTAAATAATAGCGATAATGCTCTTAATTAATTTTATTAATAATGGTCATAATTTAGAGAGAGACGAAAAGGAGATAAAAGAAGAATTAGAAGAAAAAGACGAAAGTGAGAATCTTACATGTAGCGAAATTGGCTTTCGTGATGTGGAGTCCTTAGCTGAATCTGAAGAAGTAGAAGAGTTTACTTAGTAAAATAAATTTACTTTTGTTCAGTAAACATTGATTATAATAACTTAACATTTTAATAACAGTTTAAGGCGCATTACTCCTTATGAAGAAGAAAAACTTTTACAAGATTTACTTAATTTTTCGAAAGCAGTCGAAGGCAATCCTTGCGCAAAAAGATTAACTAGAAAGCTTAAACTTTTAAAAGTGGGTGAAATGATTGCAAATTTAAAAATAAACTAGCAATTTACTAATTTTTTTATTTCCACAGTTGAAGCGTAAATTTGATATTCCCATATTTAATTTAGATGATTTTATTAATACTAGTCAGGATGTGCAAACTGAAACAGCATCTTTCAAAATTGGATTTGAAAAGGTGATAATTATTTATGGTTATCGTTTGAAATAATAAAACCGTTCATTTTAGAAAGCTGCTGTCTCTTCAAATTGGCAAGATGATTCTTGTCTTATTAATCGTTTTCAGGTAGATATAATATTCAATTGTATACATGTATATGATCAGAATTTTTAAATTTTTTTGTATTGTAGAAGTATCCAATAAATTATGGTTGCCAAGGTATAAAAGAATCAACATTTTATAATAAATTAATGGGAAACCAAAATTTCAGTATTATTAAAAGTCGCTACACCAATCGGTATGTATTTGCTAAATTAATTTTTTTTAAAGAAAATTGAAGAAGTTGTGATTTATTAATTAATTTAGTGAGTTGAAGCCTTTTATATGGTTAGATTATGAAAGTAAACCTTTAAAGTTGCGTTTATTGGAAGAAATTCAGCAAAGAGGGAAAAGGTAAATTTTTTAAATTCTTAGCCTATAGGAATTTAAATTTTATTGGTTTTTTTGCAATTCAGATTGAATCAAGACTTGGAAATTCCTCAACCAGAGCCAATTTCTTATTGTTATGTACAGCTACATCATATTTCATCTGTAAATGCTCTTTGTTCAGAATTTTTTTGGCCAGGAATAGACTGTAATTTTTTCATTTTGTAAATTCAGAATACGGTACTGTATATGACTACAATTTATTATTATTTGTTGATTTAGTATCCGACAGTTTACAATGTCCCGATTTTAGTTGTGTTGTGCAGTACAGGTAAACTATTTTTATAATTTATTTTTAAGCGTGATACACTTATTTAAAAAAAATGTACTAAATTTAAGTTTCATTTATAAATATTACAGAAAGCTTGTTATTGGTTTTGCGTTCATGGTTCCGAATTTAAAGCAGAACCAACAAAACGAAGCTTATGTAAACTTTGTTTTTACTCATCCTGAATGGAGAAACGCAGGAATTGCAACTTTTATGATCTACCATTTGATTCAGGTACAGTATTTCAAATTGGCAAAATCAGATTGTTGACACTGTTCTACTACTAAACTTAAGTTTTATTGATTTTGAAGACGTGTAGGGGAAAAGATCTGACTTTACATGTTTCTGCAACTAATCCGGCAGTTCTTCTGTATCAAAAATTTGGATTTAAAATAGAAGAATTTATAAAAGATTTTTACGACAAATATTATCCAGAAGATTCCAAAGAGTGTAAGCATGCACTTTTTATGCGCTTGTCTCGATAGTCTGGTTTTTAAAGCCTCTAGAGTCTAGTTGATTCACGGACTGTTGCCAAACAGTGGCAAAATAATATTTAACATACTGTACATATCAAAATAGATGTAGGCTACAATAATACGCTATCAAAATCTGGATTTAAATTGCGTATCATTGTAGCTTCTATCGCCTTTATTTGTTTATTTTTTAAATTCAAATGACATAATTATGAACTAGACTGTACTTATTAAAATTATAACAAGTATGAATTGCCACAATTGTAAAAATTTTGTTAAGAGCTCTCGAATTCCTCAACTACTGTATTGTGAATTTATCGAAAAAATATCAGCGCAACCGGAAATGGGAGAACAGATTTTGGGGACTCTTCCAGGCTCCTTCATCGGGGGGGTCTCTCCGTCAGGGCCCCACTTTTTGGCGGCCATAAATCTTCTTGACAGTCTGTATGGTGGCTTGTAAGGCCCAAATTTGTCGTACAGTAATTCATGATTTTGCTATAATTTTACGTTAAATGATAACAAGGTAAATAAATTTTGTTTTCAATTACATTTAGATTTGATACAAGTTTTTATTTTGCAATTACTGCATTTTAAATTTCAACATTTTTTTCACTTTTATAATTGTTTTTACAATGTGCTGTACTTCGCTGAAATATCGTTCATCGAGTCCGGAGTTCTACATTGAACGGTTCAATTCGGACACTTGTCATCGTGAACTTATATTTTGAGCGGCTCACTAACTGAACCATTTCTATAAATTGAACGAATCACGCAGCACAGAAGCGAGCGTGGTTGTTGGATATGGATTGTTGGATCTTTGGGTCTGAGTGTGGTTACGTGCAATTTTGTCAAGCGTTTGACATGAATTTCCCCGTCATTTATTCGATTCTCGATAAATGGGATTTATAATGATACCTTTACATTTCAATCGTAACATTTATCGATATGAAATCTGCAGCACCACGTATTTATTTTGTAAGTTCCGGTCACATTTCAAGGGCATAGATCCATTAATAATTTTTATTTTTTTTAAAATTTCTAGACTCGTATGATCAAGAATTAACCGTACGACATATGAAACTTCAAGCATAACTATTTTAGTTTTATCTATGGAAAAATGAAAATTCGACGTAACTTATTAGTTATATTAGTGGCATTTATTTTAGTTGCCGCTTTGAGTACTGTGTACCTTAGTTTTGAAGTCCTTAAACTTCCTTTGCAGAAAGATGAATTCTTTGATAAGGTAATAAGACTTACTGTATAAAAATTATATTTTCAAAATTGCTATTATAATCTAATATAAACAAACCAAACGATCTACTGTAAATGCACGTACATGATTCTGGTGTAATTAACTGCCCACGTCATTAGATTTTGAAATTTTATTTCCAAATTGTCGATAAATTTTTCTTTATTTATTTATTTTTTTCAAATTGATTTACCGATAGAGTTTTTAATTATATTAAAATCAATAGAAGTATGCAGCACTTGTGCACACGAAGTACAGTATTTTTTTAGGAATAATTTAATGTATTTATAATTGCACAACTGTTTTTGCATGTGTCCTGAGGTGTTTTCCGAATTTCATTATTTACCTAGTCCATATTAGTTTATAAATAATTATTATCAAAATTTAGTTCGACTAAAACTACTTGTTGCGTTCAATTGCGTGCAGATAATTTTACTTTTAACACAAATAATACATTACCCGGTAGCGTAAATAAACGCAATGTAGGCTACACTATAAAGTTCATCGCGATTATAATATTTATACTGTAATGCTATTGTTGTATTGTAAAATAACTACAGTATTTTAGCTTATTCAATTTAATCTATATGTCTGTTCATTTTATAGGAGAAAGTATCAGTATTGGAAGGTCGTTTGCAAAAGTTGGAAGAGGAACTGCGCAAAAACAGACAATTTCTAAATCAATTAACCAACGAAGATAAACAGTTGTCAATAAAATTAGAGAATGGAGATGCAACTTATAGTCAGCATAGAAATAGTATAATTAGTCGTGGTAACTTTTCGCTTGCAAATGAGCCTATCTTAATGTGCTCTAAAGATGCTATCCCTTTGGTTGCCAAATCCGATATACAGGTTTTTTTTGGTGATGTTTCATTAATAGTTGAAAAGTCGATTTTAGTTTTTTTTTCTTTTAGTTTCCAGGAGCTTATTCTGAAATTAACTTTGAAAATACAGATGGTGGAGTTTGGAAACAAGGTTGGCCTATCACGTATGAGGAAAGTCAATGGAACCAGAACAAACAACTGAAAATTATTGTAGTTCCACATAGTCATAATGATCCAGGTATAGATAATTCATTTAGCAAAAATTTGATTAATTTCTGATTTAAAATAGTACAGTAACTGATTTTGTTGATATTTTTCATTCTAAATGTTAACTAAATTATATTTTCTTAAAAAAAACTTTTAGGTTGGATTAAAACATTCGAAAATTATTATTTGGACCAAACTCGTTACATTTTGAATAACATGGTGACGAAGCTTAAAGAGCATTCGAAAATGAAGATAATTTGGGCCGAAGTCAGCTTTCTTTCTTTATGGTGGGAAAGAGCAAGCCTGAACGAACGAAAGGAGATGACTAGGTCAGAACAGAGCGAACAACGGATTTTTATAAAAGCCTTGATTTTAAGTTTCAATGTTTTTCTAGGTTGGTTCGGAACGGACAGTTGGAGATTGTTACTGGTGGTTGGGTGATGAATGATGAAGCTGTCGCTCATTATTTCGCTATTGTTGAACAGCTCACGGAAGGACACGAGTGGCTAGAAAATCATTTGAGTATGTTTTATTTATCATATGCAATTTATTTTACAAATGCCCAAAAACGAAACTCTATAAAAGAAAA
>JAQGAY010000370.1:0-29802 GCA_034698085.1 Polydesmus angustus | reverse complement strand
GCTTTGTGGGGCTTCGTATTAAACTCACCCATAACAGAAAGGGTTGCTACTGCTCATTGGGAACACTTCCTTAATATTTTCAGGTGAATTGCCTGCTCCCATCAGTCCCATGATCTTTCCACCTGCCTTCGAAGACACCACGAAAAGAAAGAAGTGACCGGTCCCCGAGGCAATACGAAAAGAAGAAGAAAAAAAAAAACCCAAGGAAAAAGATGGAATTTGGATGATTCCTTGGGTAATATTATATTGAGCAGAATAGAAGGAAAGAGAGAGAGAGAGAGAGAGAATGATAGTAGAGAGGCGAGGGGTGAGTGAGCACGAAGGGTGTTTGTAGGGGGTCACCGCTCGTTTTTAAGCCTTATACTCGCGATCTAAATTTAGCCATTTGACGAACCCATTCACGGAAATGGTTTTCGAGTTAAACAGCAACGAGTTGAACGATTGAAAAGAAGGATCAGGCAGGCAGGCAGCGAGGGGTGAACCGTGATCACGTGAAGGGTGTGAGGGGTCGGGGTAGAAAAATGAAATGGATAAATACTCATAACCATCCGTCCGCAGTGGGCAGTGCTTCTTATGATGGAACTGACAAAATTATTGACAGGCCTTTTTCGTTGATCCTGGTTAAAACTCGATTTGGGCGAAAGATCCGTTCCATTCGCATATAAGAGCTATTTGGTGAGAAATAACCATTGTGGCAAAATATATATTTTTTGGAGGGTAAAACAAGAGTAATTGAAATAGGAAATAAATATCTAGCGTCCAATAATCTTGATTGAAAACTCGTTCAAAATTTTTTACAGTATTAAATAGTCGAAGTTGAAATACGAGAAACAATTGACAGCAATCTCGTTCAAATACAGTATCGCTCTAAACTGAATATTTGCTTATTTGCGTTTAACATGAAATTAACAGACAAAAAGTTATTCAAATTATTTTTCTGACGTCAAAACGTTTCCTATAATAAACGCCATTTCATAAAAACCAGAAAAAAAAAAACTAGTACCCGGTACATAACAGATTGTTGGTACATTTAAAAATACGACGTCATAAAGACTACATTTTCATTAAATCAATGTTGACGTCCGAAAATAAAAATAACCGGTAAAACATTAAATATTACGTCTTTCAAATCTTTTCCTAAGAAAAAACGAATAGCCTACATAACTTACATAATTAAGTCTTAACAATAATTAAGAAACAGGTAAATCGCATAAAAATATGACGTCACTTAGAACTAATTATTATAGACATCATGAAATAGCGATAAAATAATTATAACCAACTTTCATAACGTTTTCCGCAAACGTCTTTTTGGAGAATAAAAAGTTAGTGTACATTTAAAAATATTACGTCATAATTATTTTTTTGAAATAACTTTGACGTCACGAAATAAAATCTGCCCTTCGGTTTACATCATCATAAATGTTTTTCGACGTCATAATATAGCCGTTCGTCTGAACGCGTTGCATAAAAATAGACTAACGTTATCGACGTTCTAATAATACATCGCCTAATAATAGTAACAAAAATACATTCCAAAAATGTGAAAATGACCGAGTAGAAACCGGTGCGAACGGGGCCCTATCCCTGTAACTCCCCTACCCTCTTACAACCCTCGATCCCTACGAGTACGATGGAAAGGTGGCACACGCGTGTCCACGCTCCCATCGCCGGCCCAACCAACGCAACACCCCTTAACCTTAAAAGTTAACCCTTATGTGCGGGATAAAAGGAATGAATAACCCTAAACACGTTGGATTAACATCAACTTTTCCTTCTTGAAAAAGTGACGTAGATGGAATGAAAATAATCTTAAAAGTTGATTGGGGCATAATCTCCCTCCACTCACTCACCTCCTTCACCATTCAAGAAAAGAGACCTAGTGAGTGCGGGTTTCAAGCTCCTTAAAGTCATCGGTAGAGAAAAATGTTACCGGAAGAAAAATCATTTTGACATTACTGTATATAAAAATAATAGTTTACGAAATGAATCCGATTTTTGTTCTTAAATATGGTCATTAAAATGTTAATCTTAGCGTGTAAAAGGAGTATGGAAACATCGGTAAAATGAGAATAATTACCGGGTATATAATATTCATAAAAATTAACTGAACATTTTAAATACAGTAAATTATAATGAAATAAAAACCTGTTTCCGCTTTTAATTTTCACTCGTACGCAGGGCGCTAATTACTTCCACAAGTGAATGAAACTGCACATGGCGTGCCACTAAACCCCCTCCTTCCCTATGGCGAAGAAAAACCTCCGCGCTATCAAAAATCGCAAACACACATTCAGAAAAATAATAAACAAAAAAATTTAAAAAATACCTGAAAATATAAAAAAAAAAAAAAATAGCAATAACGCTGAAATTACGTCGTCCACATTTCGATTTTTAAAAGATCCTTTCTATTTTCAGCATACTGTATTTTCACATGAAGAAAGCTAAAAATTTTCTTCGTTAATAATACATAAGAATTTCGTAATTAAAAAAAATTCTTAAAGTTGTAAACAAATTTTCGCTAAAGTGATATTTGTTAATATCGGTACATGTACAGTGCTGTGATTTTAAATTTTGTTTAATTAAAATTTCTTTTTAATAATAAAACACCAATACCGGTATTGATTTTTTAATTTTGTTAAGATACTCTAAAAACTGAGAGTAGAGAGCATTTTGCATAGACTTTCTATAGAAATTGAGCCCTTTTCTAACATCAACAACACCGTCATTCCGGTATTATTATTATACCGTGCAGTTATTTTGCGCAAACAAACATCTACAAAAATATCAACATTTCATCACTTTTACGAAGAACGCGTGAAAATTCGTGACCTCATTCTCAAAAAAAAAAAAAAAAATCAAAAACCCCTCTCCGCGCAACTGACCGGAAGTTATCATTTCTTTTCAAAAAGCTAATATTATCCTATTTACTTAAGACTGCCCAGTTCTCATCGAACGAAAAAAAATAAACAAATATAATATTAACCACACATATTCGTCAACAATCCCTCAACACTCAAAAAATACGCAAGTCACCAATTTCGCATAGAAAAAAAAATTCCACCAAAAAAAAAACCCTCACAAATTGAATAAAATCGGCGGTGTTATAGGTCAAGGTACAAAAGTATGTTCTCCAGGAATCGTACAGTTATAATAAAAGAAGAAAAAAGGGAAAAAGTAATAATATAACGTATTAGAAGATTCTGCGAAAAAAAAAAAAAATACATATCCTAGAGGGTCCTAGAGGTTAAAAGTTGAGAAACGTTGAGGTCAAGATAAAGAAGAAGGGGCTCTCTTTTCTTAGGTCAGTTGAAGAAGGACTTGAGAGAGAAAAAAAAAAGAAGGGTTATTGAACGTTATGAGTGTCACCTCACTCGTTCGTTCAATCCCCCAAAAAATGTGTGTCACCTAACCCCCATCTCTCTCTGGCTCTTATCCCCTTTGATCACCGTAAAAGTAGGATACGTCAGCCTTGGCCCCAAACCATCGAATTATTATTATTTTACATCTGCTCATATTTTAAGCCCCCCTTTTTTTTCTCCAACGATTGATGTCAAGGAGTAAGCAACCTGGGGGTAAATAGGAATGGATGGAATAAATGGAACAAACTGGACATTGAATTGGAACGATTGTATTGCGATGGATAATAACCGAGCGAAGATTGCGCCGCTTATCAACGCCGCCATTATCTTCGGAACGGTCATCACGTCGCCGCTGGACAAACGCCCGGCTCCTACTCGGACCTCTTATCTCCCCGCACATCTATAATAATAACTCGATTCTGGGGAACCAACGTCACGCAGCACGTGCACCCACGCTGATTTATCAATAAGCTCCGCCTTCTCAAATTTAATTTTATCCGAGTACAATAGCCGTACAATCCCTGTTATAGTGTGTGTGTATATCGAGTTTAAATTGCTGGTCCATATACACAGTTTTAAATTACCGTTGGCGCGGGCAGGAAGGTTTTTGTAGCACTTAAAAGTCGTGTAAATTAAGTTTGAACAACTCTTCGAGCAAATTGGGGGGATTATTTATGACAGATTATAGGGACGAAATAATTAAGTTTTCTAATCAATAATTATTAATTACCGTATTAATTATGCGCCATTTTCACTCCGTTACAATTATGTAAACAAAAAAAAAAAATTTTAATGAACTTGCAAAAATGTAATGTTTAACTAGTTTTGTTTGTTTGCAGTAGGACCCCTCGAAATACGTTATTATAAAAATATACTAATGATTTTACGTAATTAATACATTTATTTAAATTATCGGATGTGGTCATCATCTCTTTTAATAATATCCGCCGCTTAAACGTCGTTCATAACGGAATTTTTTTAAGGCGCGTTTACAGTGTTAAATTAATATTTGTTTAGTTTACATGAAATTGATTACCGGTATTACTCTGCGAGTGTTTAGATGGAAATTATAAAATACAATATTTGTATTTACAATTTTGATTACCGGTAAATTTTTTTTTATAAAACATGTTAATAATTTTTTTTTTTTAAATTAAATAATTGCAGTTTTAATTTAATGTAACTAACCGTCATAATTTGTACCGTCACATGTACGAAACAGTATTAAAAAATAAAATCAAAAAAGTTAATTACCAGTAATAAATGTATTATTTTTAATACCGTAATCTAATAATTGTTTTTCAAACAAAAAAAAAATTATTAAATTTTTAATTTATCACATACCGGTAAACAAAATTCTTTCTGGCTCATTTTTCAATAACATTATGAGTTATATTATTTAAAATTCTGTATAAATAAACAAAAAAAATATCAATTTTTAAGATAACGAAATCAAATTCTTTATCAGGCTTAAAATAGCCATTCCGCACGAAATTATCTCTCTCCATCATCATCAAACTTAAAATTAATTCTAAGAACATTATCTAAAAATAGTGTACATTTACTTTACCCTATGATATAAAACGCTTTTGTTTACGTTCTGATACACACGTCATTTTTACTAGGTCACGGACGAATATCGCAATTAAGGAACCACTACGAACACATTACAAACTCACTACGCACACACATTGACTGACCAAACAACCGCCCGTCTCCTACTGACCAACAGCCCTTGACCACATTAGGAAGAAAAAAAAAATACCTTACGCATTGTCACCGCTGCAAAACACGTGTTTACGCAGCGACCACACCGAAAAGTAAACAAAGCACCCAACCACCTCCGCCTTAACACAGGTGTTTGAGAGCCGAGCGGGAGTCAGCGCCTTAGGAACTCCCTGTCAACGATTAAGTGACCTCTGAGGAGGAGAAAAGGCGTTACTTTATCAACAAAATGTTTACCCGTTTTTCACCGATACTCTCGCCCACTCCAACAACAATAAACACCGAAATATAGGTTAATAACGACCACCCAACCCTTAACTCTTAAGAAAATATAAAAAGAAGGATGCGCCGTTCCCGTGTTTATTACCGCAAAGGACGCGTGCATATCCACAACAAAAACTAACCATTCACATCGGACACACACTTTATGGGTAGGAAACCCTTCCTTTTCTCTCCGCACTCCTTTTACATTCAACACGTCCACGACATAATTTACAACGTGGATCATTAAAAAAAAACACATTAAAAATATTAAATTTGTAAAAAACAATTTTGGTACTTAGCCAAATTGCTTTTTCTTTCTATCTTTTCTAAAATAATACTGCATGTAAATCACGTTTTATTTTGTTATTCGATTTCACTAAATCTACGATTATCAAAAAACAACAACAACAAAAAAAAAGACAATTATTTAAGAAGAAATGTATTGTTTTTCAATTGTCATTAAAAGAACATTAAATCGCTGAATTTTGAGTAAAAATTTCAGTGGTCGAAAAAAGCATTCTCAATTTCACCGTACCCGCTAACAGTTACATGAAAAAGTGTCCTCAACTCTTAAGAAATTTTTTTGGATAATTAGTAACCCCTCCTCTGAGCTGGCTCCACGTTCATCCTTCAAGTCGCAGCCTCCCGCGGAGACAAGTTATGAGAACCGTCTTGGATTAGATCATTCTCAGAAATGGCGCCTACTGCAACACAACGTAAAAAAGGAATTCGAGTGGGAGAAGAAAAAAAGTGTAGTTAAATCGCGTGTTTACCGTCCAATTTTATGGTAAACATTCGTAAATAACGCAACCAAAAAAAAAAAACAGTTATTTGGTCGAAAAGCACATGGCCCCCTCTCTCTCAGTGCGTTGCTTGCACGCGCAATGAATGTCCGATTCGAAGAAGTTGAGAAAGGGAGAGAGATAGGCGGATGTGGTCAAAGCAAACATCCGATCCGCGTTCAAAGAGGGAGAGTTGAGGCTCATGCAACCGATCCGTCATGTAACCCACCCACAACATCTCCGCTCACTCTTCGCGTGATTTAAGATAAACGATACTCGTAACACATGTCTTCACCTCCGCCTGGCTTTGCAATATTTACGTGGCACATGCTGACGTCATCAAAAATGTTTCCGGGTGTTGGTTGGTGATGGTCAAAAACGCAACGAGGGGGTCCGCAATGCTGTAGTCAAATTTAGTTTAGAGTTACGTTCCCACCAGGTTTAGGAATGGGATTTAACCTTGACGCCCTTCTACACGGTACCATGTGTGATTACCGTATGTTGTTTACTATCTCGTTTAGTATACAATTTTAATCCTAGTTTTACAATAATTTCAGCTGTTTGAAACGAAGAACTAGACTACGTTGTTTTATTTCATTTCGATTATTTAAGTTATTAAAAACCACTTTTGACTCCGCAACAAACTACTGTATATGATGAGTGTAAAAAAAAACGTGCCCAACTGAATAATCATCTAAATATTTGATTGACACATGGAAAAAGGAGGATATTTTCAACACAAAATATAACAATTAAATGCTAAAAAAAATCATTAAAGTTTTTTTTTATATACAGTATCATTAAAATATGTACAGTAGCTTATTACAAGGATTTAATGGAGTTGGGTTACGTTTTATTACGAACACCGTGTAGTAATTTGACGCTTATAAAATAAACAAATAGACAGTTCTAATTTCTGTGGCTTCTCTACCTAAAAAAATAAATAAATAAAAAGTCTTTCTAAAAATTCGTTTGAGGCAACTAACAAACTAGTTAAAAACATTTCCTTTTAACTAAACTAACCGAAAACATCACTACTGTATTCAATTAGTCAAACATCCTTAGCGATATCAAATTTCGAATTACTGAATCCTCCGCAACTTTAATCGCGCAAAAACGAATTGACGAAAACCAAAAAAAGTTATTAAATTATCGAAAAGGAAAATTCCCGCGGTTATCAATAAAATCAAAAAAACTTTTAATAAATGCGACAGAATTATATCAAACAACCGATTATTATTTCTTACTCGGCTCAAAAGAAAAAAAATTCGGAAGAAGATGAAAAAAAAAAATAATAATACTAAATTTCGTATCGAAAAGGTCTCACGCACGCGCACTATTACTTTAATTTGATTCTATTCACTAATCGCTAAACATTTTTTCTAATCACTATACATTTCCCTAGGTGGGCGCGGACCTTTTGATGACGTGCGCGCAGTCGTACTTTCCCCTTACTACTTTGAGCTTGACGCCGGGAGTATCCTGCACCCGGCCGACCTTGCACAACACGATGTTGTGCTCCTGCAAATTATTTCCTTCGCCCGGGATGTACGCCACCATCTCCTTGTCATTACTTAACTTGACCAGCACGCATTTCCGGTTGGCCGAATTCGGCTTGCGAGGCTTCTTAATCAGCAACTTCAGCACCACTCCCTTCATGAAGGGCTTTCCATCCAGCGGCCGTTTCTTATGGCGAACCTTTCTGTGGGGCCCGTCTCTGTGCAGTTGCATGAGCGACGCCATGGACCTTACGGCGTTGCTCAAGGACCCGGGCGAGATGAGCGGAGGAGATTGAGGAAGGTTTGGGCCTAGGACCGAAAGAGATGAGAACTTGGAACAGAGGTCGTGATCGATAGATGACGCTGCTCTCGGAGCTAAAACTGCGTTCACAAAAACCAACATTATTCAATCAAATCGATGGTTCGATCAATGCGAGAGGAAAATTAGAAACGAAAAACAATAAAATGCACAAATAAAGATAATGATCATATAAAAAAAGCCTTTATCCATAAAAATAAATTCTACTTAGAATTCTGCAAGTACGAGAAAAAAGCGTGCAAATTAGATACATTTACATGTAGGCCTACTGTGCATAGTGTTAGTGCAATTAACAAGCAAAAATCACAAAATTTTCTATTATGATTAACTTAGAGGTGGCAATGTTAGGCATTTTGGAGCACCAAAAGCTAAAGTCGCGATGCAAATCTACATTTTATTCATAGTACCATACCTGGCATAACATAATAATTATGGTAAATATGGTAATTACAGTATGGTAAATTGCTATCTTCCAACACGTCAACAATCCCCAGCTTAAAATCCCTATTTTCCGATACTTTTTTTTGTCCTTTTTTAAAGTTTCTCATTAATTGGTACCGGTAATTTTTTTTAAAAAAAATTATAAATGTAGGAGATACATGTTTCTCTGCAATTGTTTAATGCAGTCTCTCTATTACAATAATTATTAGAGGATTTATTTAAAAAAATATCATTTTTATTTCCTAATCACTAATTTCCATTTACTGTACAATAAGAAACAAAAAAATGTACGGATTTCCTTATGAATTTCATTTTTGATTCGAATCTGACAGTCTGACTTACTTCACATCTTTAAAAAAAAAATCAACACGAAAAAATATTATTTTTTTTTAAATTTTATTTTAGGACCTATTATAAGTCCTAAAAAAGAAAAAAAAGTATCTACCTGAACTAAATGGAGTCTCTTTTGGAAGAGAAAAAAAAAAAAAATGCCACAATACATTCGGCAGAAGTAAAAATTTGATAATAAAGCGCGAATACCTCCGAATATAAAATTTTTAATTCTGTATAATTTTGTTGGGAGCTATTCAAACTACTGTAGCTCTCTTTCCGGTCCTTTCACCCTCTCCTCCTAAAACCCCCACCTCACCTCTAACCCCTTGCGGCACGTGATTCCATTAAATGATCCTAGCACCTGGTTAATCGAGTAGTGAATCGGTGCAGACGACACAATGGAGGTCACCGAAATCCCTCATTAATTATCCATCCCCATTCGGACCCAGCCACTCTCCCTCTACCTACACCGGACGCGGATAATTTCGACTTAACGAGTAGTAATGGGGCGTTAAAGCTGTTCATAATTATTGTCACAGCTCCTAAATAATATTATAGAACCGTTCTCGTACAACGCGGGCTAATTTTACGCGGATTTATTCATCATCAAAACGCAATTTTCCATAACTCAAAAATTTTCAGTGTTTATATCAAAAAATATTTTTTAAAATAAAATGAAGAGTTTGATTAGCCTATGTCACGCTTTAAATTATCAAATCTTCACATTTTTTGCTTATTCATCCAAATTTAATTTTAACTTCAACACTTTATTTACTGTATTTATGTTTTTTTAAAAAAAAACTAAACAAAAGTTTTGTATCTTTTATTTTAAGTTTATCTTCATTTTATGAATGATGACCCTTTATTCAAACATTCGACCTAATTTTAGCGACTCGTCTTAACTACTGTAGGTTCATTTCAAACCATATTTCCCTTTCATTTCACGCTAAATTCCCCCATTTAATTTTTTTAAATTCGAATTTCACTTAATAACTTCACACTTTTTCAATTAAACCATTAAATTCACGGTTTAAAATATAATTAATAAATTTATTTAATTAAGCTTAATAGTCCGATAAACCCTCCATTCGTACCTAGATTAAGTTAACCCTAACGTTTAATTCAGATTAACCCGCTTATAACGCGAGCCTTGTGCGAGAACCTGCGTCATGCGAGAGCTCGATGCTATATAATTCGCATTTCTAATTTATATATCTAATTATTAATAATTTATGTAAAGAAAAACGATTAAATGACCGCAGCTGCAATAAAATAATAATAATGAATCCGAGGAACAATATTACAAAAGGAGAAGTGAGCCAGTGAGTGAGGTGGCTGCTCTACCGGACGAAATGCGAGGTGAGTGAAGTATTGTTGAAATTGAAACGCGACAGTAGGCACGCGACTTCAATGCTTTTATTATTATTATTGTTTTCTTCATCGAACACACACAAATTGTAATTAACAGATAAAATTATTAAATATAATACCTCTCTTTGTGTCACATTTTCTATTCATATGGCACGCGATTATTCTCACTATCACAGCGCACACACACAAAAAAATCAAAAAACTTCCAATTCTTTTCTAAATTTTTATGGAATAATGGAGATATTAAAAAATTTTAAAATTTAAAGAGGAGAATAATATGAGGGAAATTTCTAAAGGTAAAATAATAATTCTACTAAGATCGGAATATTGTAATTGAATTGAAGAAACAAAAGGGACCTTTGAGTAGCTGAACCAAGGCAGCTGCGAATCTCCCTTCTTTTTCTATTATCAAAAGTTTTGAGAAGAGAATTTTGAATGGAAAAATTGAAATCTAAGCTTTATTATCATAAAAATAAGTAATTGATGGTAATTACACATCACTCCTTACGAGAGTTAAAACAGCTGAACTAACACAAATCAACTTGTGGATTAAATTCGGATAAAAACATTTTTGTTCTCCTTTAAAATAATATTAAAAAACTTAATTATTTTACCTTTTCCAAGAAATTTTTTTTAAAAAAGGGATTTCCCGCAATTCAACGTTTAAAAAAATTAATTTTCAACTATACATGAAATAAGCTGAAAACGTGGAGCCGAAACTTCGTTATAATATTAATAATTTTGTTGCCCGGAGAAATTCGTTCTACAACGAAATAATAATATACGAGTGAATAACTAAAGTAACGATTATTTTTTTTTTTTTGTGAACGCGAAATATAAAAACAAAATTTTTCCCCGCCTTCTTTTAATCCACATTGTTAGAGTGTATTATTTATTTTCCTGGTATAGATATAATATGATGTGACGAGAAAAGATTTGGTCGATCAGTCGATGTCCCGCGCTCAACACAAAAGCAAGCCACCGCGTACAGAAAGAGATATATAGACAGAAGACGAAAAAAAAAAAAAAAATGTCAACAGCTAATGGTTATTAACCTTATAACTCTAATGGATTCCACTTCCATTTAATATCACCCTGCCTTTTCATATTGACAAGACACGAAAAGCAAACCACCCACCCAAAAGCTTCATACAATGTACACTTCCTCATCATCGACTTTTCTAATCTAGTTAAGAGACGTAATCATGACTTAATTTATAATTTAAATTTAAAATAAAAAAAAGAATTTTTACAAAAAGAGATTAATATTCGTTAAACAAGAATTAATACAACCAATTGATTTGTATTTTTTAAAAAAAGCTACGTTTATCAAAAAATATAATTAGACAGCCAATAAAAGTGATATTTTTTTTAAATAAAATTTCAAATTGTATGTTTCAAATTATGTTCCAATTCTTGTTTATCATTGACATTATTGCATTTTTTTTATTTACTTTTTTATACAGTACTTATAATTACACCATGTACATGTTTTTCTGCAATTGTGTTTAACAGTGTTTTTGTGGCACTTTGAAATTTTATTTAAGAAAAATATCACTTTTACACTACCGGTACTTATAATAATGTAATTTTTACGGGTTAAAAATAAATAAATGCTTAAAAAAACTGAAAATTCGCGCAAAGCGAAAATTAAAATAAAAATTTAAACTACTGCTGTATCTTGATCGAAATTAAATCTTTTAAATTTCCTCAAACAAGTTTTGTAAAACTATTTTTCTACTGTTCAATAAACATCTACGGTATAGTAAACCTAAACTGGTAAGTTAAACCTAAAGCCTGGTAAATTCAGCCATGATTAATTATTAAAATATAAATAATGATGTCACCACTTTTAAATCAATTTCTTATATAAATTTTTTTTCTTTTTACTAATAAGCAAAAGTAAGCTAAGAGATAAAGACAGGTAGGTAATGTTTGTTTGTGATTCCTTTTCAATTCAGTTGCCATGTAAAGGTGACGTCACCCCCATTGCGTGGCAGTTGAAAATTAATGAAGCGCGTAAGTCCGAGGTGCTATTATAGCCAGCAATAGTTTCGTAAACAAACCACATTATTCGCCACCATGCAATGATTGATTTCGTCAATTACCGCAAAGGTCTTCCAATACTCTCGTTTGATTGGTCGGCAAAAATTGAATAAATATCGTTGGTCAACTCATGCTTACAATATAATAGCATAATAGAAAGAAAATAAAAGTGTCCTGCAACTTCGATTAGAGATAACAAAAGCTTCACTCTCATTCACTTAAACATGAATATTTCACGACATGGAAAAGAGAGAAAGAAAAAAAAATTAATCGTTAAATACGATAAACGTTAACTTTAATTAATATTACAGGGAGTAATATTATAACATTTATTATATTCAATTTTGGACTCGCGCAAAGCAGAGACATACGCTCAATCTTTGATTTACGCGAAGAGTTTGGGTTCGCCTAAAAGCCATAACGACGCTGAAAATTACTTCAAAACTGACAGAAAATATATAATCTAATTTTCAAAATGTTTTGTTTATAGCTAATTGATATACATTTTAATGATAAAAATTCTTATTAATTTAATAACATTACTGCAGCTGCATATAAACAAGCGATAGCCTAAAGTGCATTATCCAAAGCAAACGAAATCGCAGTCAAAGGGAAGCCGACAGGCCCGAATCGAAATTCAATCAAGTTCAGGAAATTTACGCTGAGTTGTCTAAACATTTTTCGAAGCTCATATTGAACTCGATCGCAGAATGCAGCGTTCGTTTAACCGGAATCCGTTTGTTTTATCGCTGTTTACAACTAAAAGTGTGAGAGACTCTTCCAGTTCTCACCGATTTTTATAATAATTATGCAAGTTGTGGAATGCTTTGGAAGTAAAATTGCGAAGGATGTTTACTAATTAATTGTTGTTTTGATAAGCCATATCGTAAACATTTTTCTTACAAGAATTAAGTTGTTTTTGCGCACATTTTAGAAATCGTTTCTTGATTCTTCCCTCTACCTAACATATATGCTATAATTATATTGTATCTACCACACGGTGATAGATTTTAATTTTAAAATGAAATAAATATGGCATTCCATATTTTAAATTCCAATTTATATTCACCCACTATTCATTCACAACCCATCAAAATTGCAATACATTGTAATGTATTCAATGCATTCGAATAACCAAAAACTCGAATTTCACATCAACTCGGAATTATGAAATTCAAACCTAGGAGTTCAAACTTTCTTAACGAACGTACATTATAGCCTACACATCAAAACATTTGTTGTTCCTCGCTTTTGATAATAATTAAGTTATTGTGAATTGTAAAAATAACAATAAAAAAAGAGAAGAAAACAATAATTATGATTATCCCATTCACCAGCAAAACACACGTGGAAACCAAACCCAATCACCAGCAATAAGAATGCAAAACAGTCGTGGAAACTAAAGCAACTTAGCAAGCGTGCTAATTTCAATGAACAGAGCATAACAAGAAAGCATTAGCATTACAGCAAACATATTAAATCAGACTGTACAAAATTAGCCTACATACAAAATTTAAATAATAATTATAATGATGAAAATATTGACTTACCAGTTCCATGCTGAATGGGTGTCCTCGCAGAATAGGCCAACAGCTGACTCAGCCGACACAAACTTGATAACTTATTCATTCTTGCATTTCCCGTATGAATTTACCTTTTATTTCAAAAAAATCCTTCATTAAAAATCCTTCACTTCCATAAATAATTAATTGATTAGCAATTAGCATGAAAATCTGTACAGTTTGAGAGCAGTTTATACACCAAGCGCATGATCAAACAGCACATTTTATTAATATAAATCGGTCTTTTTATGACTTATTATTAACGTTGACCCAATAAATGATCATTACGAAAGCGATGTCATTCAATTTTATTGATAATATTAATAAATATTGATGTAAATCCGTAAAATTTGGGAGCAGTTTTAGCGCATTGAACTTCCATTCAGCGCCCCATTTTATAAATACAAATGGTGTAACTGTGACAACTAACTCCATATAGCAATTAAAAATCGTTATTATAAACATTTTATCAATAATTATTAATAATAATGCGAAATTATTTAATATATTAATTAAATTAAGCCAAACTTACCAAAAATACACAACACGCAGCAGACAACACAAAACACGTGAAGTTCAATGAATACAAATGTAGATACTTCAGCACCACCTAGCGGTCGTTTTTCAAACTATTTAACTACTGTAAAATTATTACTGTATTTTTATAACACTTCATTTCAATTTATAATACAAATTAATTACTACACTTTCATTCTCGCACAATTTTTTTTACCGCTAAATAAATTATTGTTAGTTTACGTTGAAATAATTTTATTTATTTAATTTAATGATTTTAATTTCCTTCTCGAGCGCAGTTTGTTCGCAATATACAGCATTTCAAAGTAAAAATTTAAATAGCACGTCATAATAATTAATTATACATAAAAGGGTAGAATAATAATAACTGTTTGAAAAATAAATTCTGGGTTTACCGTTGATGGCTCTTTTCATCAGGAATATATCCGATGGGATGTGCTTCGGGAGTGTAAGTCAATAAAACAACAAGTACCCATAAATGTAACATCACCTAAATTCAAATTTAAATTAATTAATTAAAGAAAACTTGGACACAAACTTCAAAAAAAAAAAGTCACCATATAAATTATAATTAAAATGCGTGCCATCGGATATCTTCTTAGAAAAACACCTAAACGAAAACTTAAAGTATCGATCGAATTATAAACTCTTTTCACTTTTCTCGTCACTTGTCCGTCGAATGGTTTTTCGACCATGAAATCTGCCACACGAAGTCTCACTACAAAATTCAATAAAAGAATTACCGGTAATGAAAAAAATAATAATTCTTTATAATTTATAATTCTGTATTTAATTTAATTTTTACTGACCATCATTTTCTTCACTGACATTCACGTTCACCGACTGATTTCGTCGAACGACGTAAGCCGTTTGATCTTTGGAATTGTGTTCCATTCTTTCCAGTTGTAAAACCAAGGAACTTTTCTCGGTGCTCAGGGCTTCCAGCATGGTTTGTTTCTGAATCAGGCTTTCGGTCAAAGTGTTTAACCGAGCTTCCAATTCCGCTTGACTAGTCGTATTCACTTGTTTGGCAATCAGCTGATTCCGTAACCTTTCGATTTCGCAATCCCGATCTTGGATCCTCGATTGAAGAGTGGCTTTCTGTCGACTGCTACTCTCTCTTTCATACTGACTGTCTTCCTTCAGCTGCAAAATCTCTCGTTCTCGTTCTTTTCGACTCTCCTTTTCTTCTTGTAAATTGACGTCAAGTTCCCGATTCCGTTCCCGCACCAGCAGAACTTCTTCCTGCATCTGAACTTCCATCTCTTGAATTTCGTTTCGCAAAGAAATTATCTGTTGATTAGCTTGTAAAGCTTCCTCTTTCAAATCATCCCGCTCGTGTCTGAATTTGAATTAAGGAAAAGTTATAGAAACAAGAATTTTGATAAATATATTTAAAACTTACTGCAAATCTTCAAGTTCAACGGCTGAAATTTCGAGTTTATCAATACTATTCCCGCCCATGCTATTTCCTTCCTTTAAACTAGATATTAACTTTTCCTTGGACTGCAAGATGCGTTGCGCTTTCAATTTATAATTGGCCAGTTCTTGTTGAGCCGAATCCCCCATCTGTTTCATAGATTTAATTTGCGTAGACAGCTCTAGGTTTCGGCTCTTTTCTTCCAACACTTTACTTTGAGCTTCGTTTAAATTACTAGCCATACCACTCACTTCCGACTCCAACTTTTCTATTCTCTGCAAACTTTCGTTCTAGAAAATATATACAACAAACTTTATTCCATACTTTCCTTTTTTAATACTGTTTTGATTACTTGAGCGCTTTTAAAATTGATCCTTTCTCTTTCGGCTAAATCTTCGGTCTGTTGCAGTCTCTGCTGCACAGTGTATAAAGCCTGACTCTGTAAGTCACTGGAACTCAATTGATCATCTAATATCCGACGATTCTCCCCTTGCACTTTTTCAGACACTTCTCGTAACCGCGATACCTCCAGATCAGCTTCTTGTAATCGGATTCTCAGCACGGCTAGTTGCGAATCCTTGGCATCCAAAGCCTGTTTAAAATCAGACTCACGATTATGCAACTCGCGGATCATTTTATCTCCTCCGCTCAACTGCGAATCCAATTCCTTCGTCAATCGTTGAATTTCTAAAACAACAGAGCACGATATAAACATTATTAAATATAATTCTAAAAATTAACCTACCTATTCGCTGCTTTTTGGAATCTTCAACTGTCTGATTAAGTTCCTGATTGAGCGAAGAAATTTCTTTTTGAAACAACTGATTTTCAAACTGTAAAGATCGAACATTTTTTAAAGCAGGGTTGGAATTTTCCACGTTCGAATTTTCGGAATTGCTAGTTTCGTTAATAACGGTTTGTTTCGTTTCTTCTACCAAATTCGATTCTAAAGTTGCATTTACTTCTACGGAAGTTTCTAACAACACGAAATAATACAATCAATATCATTTACAACAATAACATTTGTAACATTATTTTACCTATTTGAGTCGCAGGAACGACCGGAATGTTTTTCGTTTCGCTCTCCATTTCCACACTACTTTTAACAGGCGGCGTTTTGCTCTTTTTTGGAGGTTCTTCGCTATTTAAAAACTCAAATAATTTTTCGTCAGTCGTGCTGTCTACTTGCGGAGAAGTTTTCAGCCTGCCAGAAGAAGGGGGAGATTGATTCACCGACTTCTTCAACGTGTTCACTCGAATTGGAGAACGAGAAGCGTAATTTAAAATAGGTTTTGAAGGAGGTTTGGAAGTTGAAACATTATCCAAAGTGTTGGTTTCGTAATCGTAGCTTCGATTCACCTCTCGAACTGTTTGCGCAGAAGGTCCTTCGTCATCCTTATTTAACACCCCCGCCGCCGTTTTATCTACCTTATTTAACAACTCTTCGGCCCTTCCCGCCAAATCCGTAAACCAAGACATTCTAATTTTAAATAACCTCCTAAAGAAATAAACAAAATTCAATACTAATTTTAACGTCAAAAAATTATGAAGGCGACTTACTATGCAGTTTAATCAATCACAGCTGTTCATTTTAAATTACCCATAAAAACCTGAAACACACCGCTATATTTTAATTTTAAATAGACAAACCGATATTAACAATAAGTATTAAATTTACTTCTCATAAAGTTGGACTTGAATAATAAATACAAATAAATGAAACTAAAATTCCTAATCCACGTATCCAGTCTTCAACCTCCAAAGTGTCAACAAATACGACATTTACGGAAGCTTATAAAGATTAGAAATACATGTACATTTACTTGCAAAGTTTGCCAATTACTCCTTAATTAATTAAACTTTAAAAAATTTAAATAATATTTTTGTTATAAATAATAAATTACTAAAAAAATATGCTACTAAAAACATAAAAATGAAAGTAAACTTTGTGCTTTTATTTATGAACTGCTGTAATATAGGATCAACCATAAACTACGTCCGGGAATAAAAACTTTCGAGCCAAATTCGGGACCATAAATTTTGTCTTATGATTTCGGGTTCAAAAATTAATCAGTTTTTTTTTTTCACATTACAAGGACTTTTTTTTATTTTTTTTTAAAAATTGCAATTAATTTTAATTTCAACGAATTTACTCATGGCATCCGATTTAAAATCCAATTGATATTATGACTTCCGGTTGACAGTAGTCCATGCCCTCGAAAACTTTTTAAAACACAAATAATTATTATGTAAATTCTTTGATAATCTTATTTATTCCATAAAATTGACCATTAATTTTTTTTAAAATAAATAAACAGATAGATCGACAGAAAAACAGCTACATCAAACCGTAAAATGTTACTATTACTACTCAACAAAGATGAATGAGCATCGACTTTAATATTAACATCAATAAATTATACTATTTTTAAAATAGTATACAAAATTTGAAAACACTGAGTATCATTTAGCTATGGCTCAAAAAAAAAAAAAAAACAATATGTAAAAAATAAATTTTTACTAAATTAAAATTCTTCAAAATCATTAATTAAAAATTTAATGTCAGGTTAATAATTAATTTTTTTTAGCAAGTTTCTTTCTTCTAAAGTGGCGATTAATAATATTTGTGTGTATAATTATTATAATAGTATACCTAATTATTTATGATTGTTTGAATTTTTTAAAATGTTTTGTGTGGTCCCTTCGTTTGGAATCAAATATAATTGTTAATTATATATTTCCTAATTAAGTCTATTCAGATAATAATCAATCTGATTACAATAATGTTTTACCCATTATATATAATTATCCTATCATTGGTCTTCCGGCTGATTTGAATATATTAAATATCAATATTTGAAACCTGAAGAGTTACAGTTGAATGCAGCGATTTATAAGCAATAATTCTCTAACATAATATCGATTAATTCACTTTTCATCATAATTACTGCATGTACACTATGATAACTATTTCCACCTGAATTTTTTTTTTGTAGTACCGGTAAATATGATTGTTTTTGATCGACATTTGCTTCTTGCACCTAAGCAATTAATTAATTGGTCCCTTTATTTATTACTAATCTACTTTAATATTTATGATTTTCCGCTACCCCAGATTTGTTTGTTTATACGCTGAGAAAACTCATCTTTCGTTTAAACGTTTTATATTAATGTGCACCTGTTAATGTGTACCCATAATAAAGTTAATGAAAATAATGTCAACGAAAAAAAAAGGGGGTTAGATAGTCTATAATGTAATTAATATCCGGTGCTAAAATATTATAAACTCACATCAATGTGCGTGATATAAATTCTGAATATGCTACATTCACATAAGTTCTTAATTAATATAATTAATACAATATATACGTCGAATTAAAATAACTTGTTTTTAAAAAAACAATTGACATGTATTGACAAATACATGCGACGAAAACAGATCATGCATCTCGTAAGAAATAATTATTAATGTGTATCAACATTTTTTTTTAAAAAAAAATCTTGTAAATTTCAATAATATAATATTTCTGCTATTATATAGTTGAAAAACTTGTGTTGACGGATGTAAAATTGTATAATAATAATATTGTATGTATAGGCACAATCCAAACTGACTATAATAGTACTATAATGTCTGGAGACAATTGACCGTAAAGATATATAACCTACTCTCCTACAATAGCTACAATATGTGAAAAATAATCTCTATTGGAATTGATAAATAGAAAAGAAAACCAATTTTTTTTTTCTTTTTCATTTAAAATAATCTGGTGATATATTTTAAATTTAGTTAAATTGATCACTTCATGAGCTCAGATTATGTTACATAGAATAATGCTACTTACTCGTGTTTCTATTTAATTTTTTTTTTCTGCTTTGATATACGGCGTAAAAGCCAATCATATGTAATAATGTCGTATTTTCGTAAACATTTTTTTTTGAAGCTTGCTAACTAATCTTCTTCGCATTCAGGTGGATTAACGTAACCGAAGACGTTAAATTCGATCAACAAGGAGAAAGTGAGGAAGATGACGTAAGTAATCATTAAACAGATCCCAAGGCGTTTATTCAGCTGCCAACGAGCGTAATGAACAGCTACAATCTAATTTAATATTAATTAAAAATAAATTTAATATAGGCTAATAGTAAAAAAAAAAATTAAATGACTTACAGTGGCTATAATAGATAAAAATAATAAAATGACATTGTAGACCATTCCACCGCTGTTTATAGAAACCTGAAATTAATTCAATTAAAGTTTTTAAATATAATACTAAAAGTAATAATTATTATAATAAGCTAAAATTGTAATTAAGAAAACTAATAAATAAGCTACTCGAGTTCCGGGCTCAACGAGGGCAGTTTGTATAAACCACGGAAGAGCTAATCCAATGAGGATATCGAAGACATTACTTCCGATGGAATTGGAGACTGCCATATCACCCAAACCTTAAACCAAAGCAACTTTTGTAAAAATTTCATTTGACAATTATTTCGAAAATTATTTTTTACCTTGTTTGGCGACTAATAAACTAGAATAAGCGTCGGGAATGCTGGTTCCGGCGGCCAAAAACTATTAATTAATAAAATTATTTTAATTAAACTTTTTCATTTACTTATTAATAAAACCTACCGTGATTCCCATGATGGTGTCCGGAATACCAAAAGTGTAACCCACTAAAGTTACCTATTTAATTTTTTTTTTGAAAAAAAAAATATATAAAATTTCTGAATTTAGTTTGAGTTTGGAGATGGTGAACGTAATTGTTATTTGAACTTACCATCCAAACCAAAATGTAAGAGAAGAACGCGATCCAGAGCATAGAAACGAAAAACGTGAACATGAACCACTTTTCCCAGGCTGGGTCTTTGCAATCGGGAATGGTGTAGAACAAAGTAGCGTGGAGAGGAGTGGTTATTCCCCAACGAATCACTCCGAAAACTCCATGCTCGGCTTTAAAACGATTGTCAATAAACTTTAAATCAATTCAAATCATCATTTCGCATTTAGGTTGACACTTTTTCGAAATTTTTTCACGCAAACCATTTTGTAGACCCACCGACCCCCTCTTTAAGAACCGGTATAAATCAATGGCGTATTATTATCATTGGAATAATATGAAGCAATAGACCCCGAAGCCTTTTCACTCTTAAAATTCTTTTTATAAGGGCGCTTAAAGTTACAGAATTAACGTAACCAGACACAAAACCAAATTTATCTGGAATTAATTAATTTTAGTGTTTGTTGCAGATAAAATAATATTGTAAAAATTTGATTAAAATAAACAATTTTAACGAATTTTTGGTTAAAAATAGGACTACAACTTAACCCTTATCTTAGCTGGCTAAAGGATACCCGGTTAAAGTACTGTAATTTCAAAAAATCCTAACGATAAAACCTTTAATTTATTCTCTTTCGGTTTTTAAACTGTTTTTTGAGAACCCCTTAAATTGTTAATAGTAAGTCTCAGTTCGCATATGGCTCCCAAAGGTCTAATTAATATTGTTAAAGTACAGTATTACCTATCGACGGAGGTCTTTTCCAATCGTGATTCGCTCTACTGTCGCCGGTAAATGGACTGCAATAAACAATTTTAATTAAATGGTGTTTTAGAGGAAAAGTACAGTACTGTATGTGTTTAAAATTAGCCGTACCATGTTCTGGAAGCGTCTTTCAATTGGTTGATGGTTATTTGTTTATTTTTCGGATAACCGTATCGCCGCACGTAATCCCACTAGGGAAATATGATAAGGATTTAATTGGATTGTCTCTAAGTCAATGCTGAGAAGTTATAATTTTCAAACCTCTTGGATGACTCGTAAAGCAGCGCAGATGAAGCGTGTTCTAGGACTGAATCTCCTCGAATGCATCACTTTCAACGCCGCCTCGTACAGAGACCATCTTCGAGGATAATCTCGGATGATCTCGTCCAACGGCATCTCACGAGGTTCCCTCTTCTCATCCTGGATCGATGTTGATGTATGTGCCTCTTCTTCGTTGTAATTATTAAACTGAACTGAAATAAATAGAAAAAAAACCTATTTAAAAGATTAATGATAAACATTTAATTATATTGTAAATATTTTTTGCATTATTTTGTTAAACAAGTAAATATTAATAAAAAAAATAAACAACAAAAATACTGTATAAAATTTTAAACAGTTACGTTTTAAAAAGGTTTTTCTACTTGAAAATCAAATAAAAGTCTACGATTCGTTTCCTAAATCAAATAAAAAAACATTTTCTATTTTTCTCGAGAACGCTAAAAAATAAGACAACGTTAAGTAAATCGTGTTCAATCCCAAATAGTATTTGGTAAATTGATTGGTCTTGATGTACTAAATGATGTAAGAGTGATTTGTTGCGTATTATTTACAAAAAAGCAGCTAATATTTACTTTCCAAATCTCCGCATATACTGTACATGTATATTCCTTACCGTAGCTGCTTTGAACTTCTTTGCCATCCGCTAATAACATTCCCTGCGAACACTGAGTCAATTCATCCATAAGCCCAAGTTTGGTATTTTCAGTTAACCAAATGTGAATCCTCACGTTGAATCTATTAAGCCGAAAACGAAATAGGAAAAATACAGACGCACACAAAAAAAAAAATCAATATTAGATAAAATGGAAATGCATTTGAGTGCTGTATCCACAAAATAGTACTAGTATTCTTACTTCATGATTATGAGATAGATTCCGTAGAAGATGAGCATGATCAGAGACTCCCACCAACTCACCATCCCATCTGCCATTATCTAAGAGAGTAAATTAAATATTTAACGCACATCTTCTCTTACTCTTAACATTATTGCGAAGAATATTAAACAGCGTCAAAATCAACGTTTTTAATAATAAAAAAATATCAGCAGGTTTTCTAATAACGCGTCGTTGAAACTAACGATCTTAACGAAAATAATACGGAGTATTAAACTAAAAGTAGCATTATTAATTTTTCATGCCGCAAAAAATAGTATAGAGCCAGTGCTCGCTGTTCAGCATCGAATTTTTGGTATCGCATCATTTTTACCACCAAAATATATACAGTATCCTCCTTTTTTCAAAATTACATTTTCGTTAGTTTCTCATCTTTAAATAACAAACTTTATTGCTAAATACTGTAATTATGATTTAATATATACAGTATATTTAAACTCAAATGAATAAACGGTGTATTTTTTCAAAGTTTTTTTTGCATCCCACAAAGCATAGTAAGAAGTGGTAAGAACATAGAAAATATTTGTAGTGATAAATAGTTAGCAATAAACTAGGAGTTTCAATTAAAGAAACGTACGGTAATTAATTATTATTGTAAAAACTAATTAATGTGTGCTATTGGAAAAGGTTTCGGAAAATACTAGCACACGTTAAATAAATATTGAAACGCGTTCGTGCAATAGAAAAAGCAAAACAGAATTACTTACGCAAATCAACAGGATGACTGTGATGGAATAGTAGGCGCTATCTCTAATTAGTGGCCACCAGTTCAACGCTACCACCTGCCATTTTCCATGCCAACGAATAAATTATCAGTTTTGTTAATGCTTCGAAATGAAAAGAGAGAGGGGAAGGGAAGAAAAGACGTACTCTGCCTGCAAACAAGGCGCAAAAACCAATCACAAATAATATGTTGAAAACAGCTGAGCCCACAATTGTCCCTGTGCCCACATCGCCTTTTGCCACAAAAACCCCTGTTCAAAAATACCGCATTAGAAATACCATTCAATCGTTAATGTCAAAGTAAAACCCGGGAAAAATAAAACACGTCACAATCTCGGCTGAGATTTGATGAGATTAAACTCAATCTTCAATTTGCTCAAACTGTCGTGTAATTTTTTTGAACTTGTTTGGGCATTATATGCGCGCAACATCCCTATTAACCTAGGTTTTACTTTAATTTAATAAAGAATACAAATCTTATTTTCACCTAATAAAGAAGCGAACAATTCCGGTGCTGAACTTCCGGCGGCCATAAATGAAGCTCCAGCCACGTCTTCACTCACTCCCAATTTCTAAGATAAAAATGTATCGATTAAAAATATAAAAAAAAAGAGTCAGTGCGCTTCAGTTTATGTCATTAAGCTATTAGTATTATGGCTATTAGGCATAGACAAAGTTTTTGCTTTTAATAAAATGACGCAAAATAAGTTAAATATAAAAATAAATTATGCACCGTCAATTTAGCTTAATAAAAAATCAATAAAATAACTACAAAAATTACTTTTTCATTTAAATGCATTCACCATAAGCTAATTTTTCTTAAAGTACAATACAGTAATGAATTTGAAATACAGTATCATTACATTGATTACAATTCATTATACAGTATTACAGTATACCGCATAATATTTGTTATTTAAAAATAATTTAACCGAGATAATAATATTTGTGTGTTTCAAAAAGAAAAACATACTCGTTTTAATTTAAAAAGCCATCAATTTCCTCGTTATTAGAAAAAAAAAATCGATTTAATAGATTTTGTTTTACTTAGAAACTATAAATAATAATAACAAATAGACTTAACAAAAAAAATTTGAACGAATTTGACAGCAATTAATGTTTACCTTTATATTTAAATGTGAAATTAATCCACGATGAAAATAACAACTACTCCGAGTACTGTAATTAATTTTAATAAGCGCGCATTAAAATTTATTTTAATTTTTGTTGTAGACCCAATAATACAGTATTATTGATTGATCATATTAAAATATTTTGATCAAACTTAATTATTTTCCGGTTTCGTACTAGACGAAACCTCTCCTCCTCCTACAATTTAAAGCTAACCCAGCTTAAACAAAGTTTATATAAATCACGCAGCACAATTTTCACATTATTTTAGCTTAAGCAGCTAAACCACGCTACGTTCAAAGTTTTTTTTTTTTTCTACGTCTACAGAAGAAAACGAAACGGTAAATACCAATAATCAAAATAATGATTATGATAAAAGCAATGGGCACGAAATGGTGATATTGCACGACAACTTTCGATTCAAGCCCAAAAAAATTCCCATTTCGAAACCCACATATTATTATTATAACATGCTTTGTGGTTAGTGATAATATATACATTTGCTTACCACACAAATTTGTTCCATGGAAGCCACGAAATATTCATCGCAAACGACTGCCAAGGCGAAAAACATGTAAACTCCCACTAGAATATGAATGACGACAAATCCCGCACGTTTCTGTTTGTTGCTGAACAAATCTTCGGGAAATTCGTGATAAGCTAGCAAGAAAGAGAAAAAAAAAATTTTTAAAAGTTAATTAACTTTTGAAATAGTATCGCATTAAATTCTAGATGCATTCCCAATAAGCAGGACGCTTTACCATAAAAAAAAAACATGCAAATATCAAAAATAAGAACTATCATTTTCTAACTAGTAGATATTATCCTCTGTAACTAATGAAAATGGTATAAAATACAGAAAAATTTATTTTAAATAAAGTTCCACCATTTAATAAAATTCGTTTAAAAACAAATAGGAACTTTTTTTTTTTTTTGGTCTAAAAAAATAAACTGGCAAAGATGTAATTTTCAAATTTAAGAAGATGAGTGTAGTGGAAATCGAGTACATTCTAGAGATGCAACTTTAAAGAAAAAAAAAATATGCAAAGTGAACAGATTAAAAAGCGAGATCTAAATGTAAATGTAACACATATTTTTTTTTTAAAAAATGTGAATGAAATGTGAATTAATTAGGATAATTCAAAGATTTTTTTTGTAAACAAGAAAAAAAAAATTGAAAAAGTAATAAAATTGCATTCGTCAATTTGCCGTTATTATTTTCTTAGCATATACAGTACATTCCATTTCCATAGAAACTGCGAGTACATTATTTTAATCGAAAACAATTTCAAAGGGGAATTTTAATTAAGGTAATACGTGTAATAAAACGTCATCATTTTCCATCTCTCCCATAAAAATTTCAACTTTAAGTGAGGAAAATTTAAGTGTTTTCTACAGCAAAACTCTGCGTAATACATTTAAAAAATTTTAATCTATAAAATGAATTAA
Source organism: Polydesmus angustus (assembly GCA_034698085.1). NCBI lineage: Eukaryota > Metazoa > Arthropoda > Diplopoda > Polydesmida > Polydesmidae > Polydesmus > Polydesmus angustus. Next base: position 4,119 of record JAQGAY010000370.1, on the reverse strand, counting down.
ACATGAGATTTTTCAGATGAGAACGAGAGAATCCAACACAAACAAAATTACAATACATACAACTTGCCGTATCAACTCGCCGCCAGCTATTTTTCTAGGCTGCGAGTATAATATCAGTCAATCCAAACAACATTCTCACTTTGTCGGTAGAACGTTAATTAAAAACGTTAAAGATTTTCCACAACAACAACAACAACAAAATAATAATAAACTCGTCAATATCAATATTAAACGATATTTGTTTGGTTTTAAAAAAAAGCTCGAAAATTTTTTTTTTATACTATAGGGTGTACGCGAAACTTAGCCAATTTTCAAAAATGAATAAATTAGTCAAATTTTAACGAAAATGCGTTTTTTTTAAAATTTACATTCATCGACTTCTCAAATTTTATAATAAAAAACAATTTTTGGAATATGACCTCCCTAACTGAATCGGCACGTGTTAACGCGCTCAACGTAATTTTTATAACCCCTATAGCAGATTGGGTCAGGCAAATTTTTTAATTTTTTATCCAGGAAAAGTTTTTTATCCAGGAAAAGTTTTTTATCCAGGAAAAGTTTTTTATCCAGGAAAAGTTTTTTATCCAGAAAAAATTTTTTTATCCGAGAAAATTTTTTTATCTAAGAAAAATTTTTTTATCTAAAAAAAATTTTTTATTCAGGAAAAATTTTTTATCTAAGAAAAATTTTTTATCCAGGAAAAAATTTTTATCCAGGAAAAATTTTTTATCCAGGAAAAATTTTTTATACCGTACAAGAAAAATTTTTTATCTAAAAAAAATTTTTTATCCAAAAAAAATTTTTTATCCAGGAAAAATTTTTTATCCAAGAAAAATTTTTTATCTAGGAAAAATTTTTTATCCAGGAAAAATTTTTTATCTAGGAAAAATTTTTTATTCAAGAAAAATTTTTTTATCTAAGAAAAAATTTTTATCCAAGAAAAAATTTTGATCCAGGAAAAATTTTTTATCCAGGAAAAATTTTTTATCCAGGAAAAATTTATTATCCAGGAAAAACTTTTTATTCAGGAAAAATTTTTTATATACGGTAAGAAAAAATTTTTTTTCTAGGAAAAATTTTTTATACAAGAAAAATTTTTTATTCAGGAAAAATTTTTTATCCAGGAAAAATTTTTTATTTAAGAAAAATTTTTTATCCCAAAAAAATTTTTTATCCAGGAAAAATTTTTTATCCAAGAAAAATTTTTTATTTAGGAAAAATTTTTTATTTAGAAAAAATTTTCAAGAAAAATTTTTTATCTAGGAAAAAATTTTTATCCAAGAAAAAATTTTTATCCAGGAAAAAATTTTTATCCAGGAAAAATTTTTTATCCAGGAAAAATTTATTATCCAGGAAAAATTTTTTATCCAGGAAAAATTTATTATCCAGGAAAAATTTTTTATTCAGGAAAAATTTTTTATCCAAGAAAAATTTTTTATTCAGGAAAAATTTTTTATCCAGGAAAAATTTTTTATCTAAGAAAAATTTTTTATCCCAAAAAAATTTTTTATCCAGGAAAAATTTTTTATCCGAAATCTGCCATAGGGTCAATGGAAATTACGTTGAGCACGTTAACACGTGCTGACTGATTTATTCATTTTCGAAAATTGGCGAAGTTCCGCGCGAACACCCTATAATATATAATATATAGTATACCGGTACATAATGTTATGTTGTACGGTGTTAAAATTGAGGGTTTTCTTTAAAAAGCCACAGGTGTGTGTGTGTGTTATTTAACGTGTCGACAGCGTTGGGAACCGTTAAGAGAAGGAGTTGTCAACTCTTCAAATGACACGCTACAGTATACGCTATTTTGTGCGCTTTGGGCTAAAATAAAACGCGTGTACAACTCGTTTCTTATTCATTTCAACCCAAATAAAAAAAAAATAACACCGTAAGACATATTATGGCAATTACATTCACTGTCTATTCAACTGTTCCCCTCCCTCCTACTCTTAAATCCCCGCCCAAAAAACCTCCTTACCAAAACACCGTACACTCAATCGATCAATCGATTGCTCTCCAATTCGAATACGAAAACCTCAAAAGAAATTTTTATTCATCTACTGTATCTTGCTCTTCTTTATTTTGTTTCATTTTCTTTACTCCAATTTAGCGTTTTCGCATCTTTGGCGTTGAGCTAATTAGAATCCTTATTAGTATCTGTCGTTTCGTTGCGATAGAGTTTAAAAAATTTAAAAAATTTACGTTTAAAAAATTAAAAAAAAAAAAAAAAAAAAAAACTAAGTAGCAAAATCGATGAAATTACGGAGCTGTTAAATAAAATGAGTGATTGGTATTAAGCAAAAGTATAATTTGTACTTTATATGCAACTACCGGTAATATGATGCCAATATTATTTATAACTCTTATAATTAATGTTCTATTTTTTTTTTTTTAAATGTTAATCAATGTACAGTATTTTAATATTAAAACAATAATTACTGTAGCATATTATTATTTTTTTCTTCTTTTGACTGAATTTTATTTTTATACTGTATAAAAAATTATTATTTCTTCTAATGCTTTAAATTTATAATAGTAGAGCTAATAATAGTGTTTTTTTTTTCTAGAAAAAAATAATTAATACTGTAGAACTTATATCAATTAATAATTGTAACCGTTTGCTTAAATAAGTATTACTTTCAATTATAACTTAGTTTGCGCGAGTTTTTTGATACCTAGTTTTTCCTTCTTGGGGTATTTTCAAGTTTGACAAAACTATACTTATACAGTACATCACTTATTTCACATTCAATTCGTACTTTATTAACCTTAATTTTTCAATTTTTCAATAAATTTGTAATTTAAATAAACATTTTAAATGCTGGCTCTGAATCTGGTCATGAGAAAAATTTACTTAAGTTACAATTACTGTACTATACTAAATTATATACCATTAATAATTAATTTGTATTATTTTACTGTTTTAAGTATCATTTAATTGAGTCTCATTATTAATTATTCTACTAAATTAATTTTTAACGACTTAGTAATAGCATTAAATATTTTCACTCGGCGTTTATTATTAATCATTTTTACTTGGCTTTTAAAAATAATATTATTGTTTTTGTATAAGCGAGTGTCAACAATTGTCGCGAATATCGAGGGACGTCTACGCTCAATTGCCAACACGAAATTGGATCAGCTACGAAACATAATATTATTGTTTGTCATTCATTTTATTATTCCGAAAAATACCTCTCGCTCGCATATAAACTACCAATATTTTCCCGCCGTGTTTGTGATAATATACAGTATAATATAAGCATCGTTTTGTACCCTTAAACCAGCTTCTTCCATATTCGCAGGATGAAGATTAAGAAGAAGGAAGAGGAGGAACAAAATCGATATCTATAAATGTATGGTAAAAAGGATATTTAAAATCTAAAGAGAGTGAGCTTTATATTATTATCTCGAATATTATGTAAGGAAACGTTCGCAACTTCCGTCATCAACTGTAGTAGCTTCAACTAAGTGTCAACACGTTGAAACCTAAAGTCAAAGAAAATCGCGATTAACGAGGGAATTTTCCTCGAAGCGTTTCATTTTACGACGATTTTTATCGCAGAAACTTAGAAAAGTAAGTGCGGGGAATGTGTATTCTACTCATTCATTACTTTATTCATTTCCTTCTCTATAAATAAATAAATTTTGACATCATAATGCGACTGACAACTACACGCTACTAAAAAAATAAATAAAACGGAATACTATTCTAAAAAAAAAACAATAAACAAATGGAGAACTAAAAATTATAAAATTACTAGCGAAAGATATAAATATAATAAACTCTAATCATAGTTTTTAATTAAAACAATAAACAAAAAAAAAAAAGTTTTCTTACTACAGTGTGTTTTTAAATTTATGGAGTTTTTGAAAAACGAATAAAGAAGTCAAATTTTAATGAAAATGAATTAATTTTTTTTAATTTACGTACAACAACATCTCCAATTTATTGATAAAAAACAATTTTTAAAATATAACCTCTCCAACTGAGTCGGCACGTGTTAACTCAATTAGCAAAATTTTCAATAACTTTCTCATACGCGTAATTATTGCCAACATCCAAGCAGACACGTGCGAGAGAGTTATTAGAAATTTCGTTACACGCGTTAA
>JAQGAY010000369.1:0-29805 GCA_034698085.1 Polydesmus angustus | reverse complement strand
TTTTTTTTTTACGATTAAGGATTTCTATTAGGTAATTTTGCTTTCTGCTACAATGCCCGCTGAAGTAATGGAAGTGACAAAAAATTTTATGCGCGATCCAATTCGTATTTTGGTCAAAAAGGAAGAGCTAACCCTTGAGGGTATTAAGCAATTTTTTGTTCAAGTTGGCAAAGAGGTAAGTTTTTATTTTTTTAAAAAAAAGAAGTTATAATTAATTACTTAATAATTTTTGAATTTAGGAGTGGAAATTGGAAACGCTCTGTGATTTGTACGAAACATTGACTATAACCCAGGCAGTTATATTTTGTAACACAAGGAGGAAAGTAGATTGGTTACATGAAAAGATGAGTGAAAAGGAATTTACAGTTTCCGCTATGGTAATGTGATTATTGCCAGAAAAATTAAAACACGTTTAAAATATTTAAATTTTTGTTGTAGCATGGCGATATGGATCAGAAAGAACGCGACGTTATTATGCGAGAATTCCGTTCTGGATCTAGCCGTGTGCTAATAACTACAGATTTGCTAGCTCGTGGAATTGACGTTCAGCAAGTTTCTTTGGTCATTAACTACGACCTTCCCAACAATCGTGAAAATTATATCCACAGGTAATTTGTTCTATGCCGTGATTTTTTTATTTTGCTAATTTTTATTTTGAAAAGGATTGGACGTGGAGGTCGATTCGGTCGTAAAGGAGTTGCCATCAACTTTGTGACAGACGATGATAGGAGAACTTTAAGAGATATAGAGCAGTACTATAATACACACATCGACGAAATGCCTTCTAATGTAGCAGATCTGATCTAAATTTAGGTACCAGTTTTTATTAATTTTTGCTTTTATTTCTTTTTCTAATTTTATTATTTTTGTAGAAGTGTTTGGACAATAAGCAAGCCGTTTTAAACGCTTATTCAAGATCGCGATTACAACGGTATCTTACATCTTTGTCTTTAGAGCATCTAATTGATTTGGACTCGTTTTAAAATTTATTGGATACATTTAAAAAAAATCATTTCAACTAGCTATCAATTACAGATGCTCTTTAATGACCGAATTTAACAAATCTAAACTGACAATAAGATTCTCTTCCTTTAAAATTTTTATTTTGTATAGAACATTTCGTAAAGTTCGGTTTGTATACAAGGTCTAAATTATTTAGGCCGAAATTATACCTTATATTGTGGGACAGGTTTTTCTCTTGTATAATCTGAAAATTAAGTTATTTATTGTAGTGAAGTTCACCAACAACTCGCTCATAAATTAGAGTGAGATAAATTTTACCTGTCTAAATTGTTTCGAAAACCTAAATGGTTTAAATTTGCTAAATTCTTAATTCGATTACCGTAATCGACCATTGATTTCTTCGCGAAGCAAGAGTTGAGCGGTGGATGCTTCTTCGAAGAAATCCACTTTGTAACGTTAATAACTATAAATGGTAAAATAAATTTATACAAAGTGAATTTTTATGCCTTTATTATAATAAAGAATCTGAAACATCGGAAAGTGGTTTTAAAAATCTTAAACAATTATTATTACAGTAACTCGTCGATTTTAAAAGTTTAACACTTAATTTTGGCTTTTTTCGTGTGATGCTTATACCGATAGATCTTGCTTAAATTAAACACAATTATTATTTATTAAAAGTGCGCGGTTACTTGGCACAAATTTTAACTTCTACTGAATTAAATTAGCTATAAGCTTAAGTTTCGTTTTATATAATATTATCGTCACAAACAAATTCGTCGAAACGTAAATAAGCATTTTACTTCCTACCATACATGAAGCGAGTTAATAGCGCTTTGTGCACCTTTCATAACGGTGCTAACTCCGCTGAGCGGATCATTAGAGCAGTCATTTTGGTGCGAAATATGGCGGATCGATGTTGGAAGAGGTGTGGTAACGATGAAGCTCTCTCGCGTTGTAAATAAATTCAGCATTCATTTCAATTCTGTTTTTGATATAATATGATGGATAATCTAGCCGCTAACTGACTTAATTGTTTAAATTTGCAATGCTAGAGTATGGATCGAGATAAATTGGGATGGAACGTGGTGAAGGAATCGCGAATACTGTCGTGTAGTCGCGTGTGAAATATTGTTATCCGTGTTTCAAATCGCGGGGATTTTAGGTTATAATTAACAGCTGAGAGATTTAACCGGCCATCACACACAAAATAATCAACAAACTATATAAAATTGGATGTAAATGAAAGTTTTGAGAATTTAAGGTTGTGTGCGAGTTTTTCAAAGTATTTGGATGCATATGTGTTGACCTTGCTTGAACGCGAATATGGCGTTTAATGAGGTGAGTACTTTACATTTTTACGTGTTACACTTGTTTAAAGTTTATAAATTTAGTTACAGAATCAATATATTAATGTCGTACGAGAAATGATTCGAATTTTCAGGTTTGCTTTAATGTAATAATAATTGTTGTTGAACGAAAATGGTATGGAATGCAAGGTAACAATGAGTACGTCCGGTTCACGTCACATAGGCTACAGTAATATGAAGCATTTTCTAGGTGATTTTTTTTTTTTTGATAATTTCTTTCACGAAGAAATGCTTCTTTTGATCGCCAATCTTGGAGGAATTATATTTATATAGCAGATGCTCTTTGGTGAACAATATTTTTATTATTGCTATTAGCTTAAAATTGATTATTATTATTGAATGGCAGGTGGTTCCCCAAAGATTTCGTTGCGAAATTTATTTGCGAAGCATTCAAATTGCAGTTGTTATTTTGTAAACAACTAGATTATTCCTAAAAAAATCGTCGCGATTGTTTATTTTTTTCTCGTTATGCGCAATTTACTAAAATAATAATTATCATGACGATTTTACAGTACATGTACGCAGTATAGTGTTTTTCAGTAAATAAATTTAACCGCGTGTAAACCGATCGAGGGTCAACACAATAAAATATTATCCGGCGCACTTTCGAACGAGCTGTGTATTTTGACGAGGTGATTATAGAATAATAATAATTTTAGAAAGATTTTTAGGATAATATTTTGATAAAATATTAACTGATTTATTATATTGCCGCATTAAATTGACTTTAATCTGATTTACCGCGAGTTTGAATTTTGCTGATTTTCTCTTATCTGATGAATATTTTTGAAATTCATTATCGAATTTATCGGGCAACCGGTCAAACTGTGCCAGTAGCGTATCTTAATTTCCAATCAATTCACAGACGAATTCTTTTTTAATTAAAGTTGTATATATTAAAAAAAAAAATTGTGCTGTTTCTTTTTTTTTTTTTAAGATTTAGTTTTGCCAGCGTTTTTCACATCGTGTTCTGGGAAACGTTTTCTCGAGTAAATTTATATAATGTAATAATTTTTTTAACTAACAAATGCTAACAATAATAAGTTTAATAATAAATTTGAACTTGAGAATCTGAAATTGCGCGTAATTTAAATGTATTCTATTGCGCAAGCTCAGTGTTCATTGTAAAATCTCGGTTCTATTGATATAAATTGAAATAAACAGACGACAGATGAGCACTTTTGAGATGAGCAATATGTTTCAAAAGAAACAAGAGAAGAAAGAGCTCATTTTGTATTCATTTTAGACAGAAACTCATTTTTATGAGTTTGTTTAAAATTTACGCACCAAATACGATACATTTTTTGCATACGGTAGTTGGGGAGAAAAAAAATAATAATAAACGATGTAGGAAAGAAGTTTTTTTTTTAATTTTTTCTTCGTTTTCTTTTCTTCTCTTTACGTGAATAGATTAGATAGGTACGGCCAAAGGAATTAGAAATTTAATTGTTTTGAATCGTTTCAGGATAATACTAGACTAACGTTACAAATTTTTAGTTTAGATATTTTGGAGACTGTTATTATCCATTTTTCCATCCGGATGGTCTAACCTCGACCACAATAGGTGCTGGAAACATGTGATGCAGACCTCCACTTTTACCGAAGACAATGGAAGTAACATTTAAATGTCAATAATACCAAAGATAAAAATCAAGCGTTTCCGGGTATTTGGTGACGGCGACGATGCTAATGCTGATGTGTGCGCTATTGGAGATAAATGAATCAAGTGAGATAAATAGAAATAAAAAAAAGACAACAAAACTGAAAGGTCCATCGTCACGGGTCACCCAGCTCTATCGTTTGCTTCATTATAATACGGTATACACAATATATTTGGTACACATCGGGATTTACTGCGCTATCTTTTGATAATAATAGGTGCAAGTAGAGTTTTGGAAAATTTGAAGAAGAAAATAACAGCTTAGCCTTAACTAAATCTTAGCTACTGGTACTGTAGAATTTGAACGCGCGCATTCTTTAACCTCATTCTCATGCGGGCTTTTACTTATTTAGTATTCCATTGTCTACTATAGTATTCTATTCGCTCTGTTTTTGTTATACATATTATTATTATTTTTTTTTTTGGATGCAAAAATGTATCCTTCGATTGGTAAACCACAGGGGTAAAAGTTCATGGGTTGAGAGTATTTTCTGCGCGATAGAGAAAGCCTGCTCAGCGTAAAGAGTTGGAGTATGAGCCGAGGTCGTCCGGTGTGTTTTACGAGATCAACTTACTGCTGATTCATTATACCTTTTTTCCACCGGACTTTTGAAACAGATTTTGATCCATGAAACTCGTTCCATATTTTGGGGTAAACATAGGTGGTTTGATGGATCAAGATCCACTTTCTACAAACCTGTTTCTGTCAAACCTTGTCTAGCTAGTCGTTTTGTCAGTAAAACCTGATTTTTGACAAGAAAAGTACACTGTAGGTATTTTCTTTATTCTTCTAAAAGAAAACCAAACTTTAGGGGGGTTTTTTTTATCTAAAAGAGGTGGAAATTTTTTTTTTTTTTGTTATCAGAAAAGTGTTGTCACATTAATTTTTTGTAAGTTTTCAATGGAAACACTTGCTAAAATCAGATTGTTGCGAGTGATTTTGAGCGAAAGAGACTTGGCCGAATAGGTTTCCTTAAAACCTGATTCGTGGTGGAAACGTAGTAACGAGAGAGGAATTTGCGACTTGATTTTACATTTTATTTAGGCTAAATACGTTTTTGAAGTATGAGCGCAATCGCTTTATTTATTGTTTCAGGTTTTTTATAATTACCCTACGTTATAATTATATTAGAAAAATTTGTTGCAAAAAAAAGAATTGTGTAGGGTAGAAAGTAGTGGATAATATATCTAGTTCATTTTATCTGAAGATAAAAAGCGGAACGAAAATTGATGCTTTTAGTTTTTTTTTTTTATGAAAATTACCGATAAGAAATTGTTTTCGTTATCTCATTTTGTTGAAGTCACACTTAAATTTTTTTTTATATTTTGGTGAACAAAATCATTTTTTTAAATTAATTAGATAATAGAGATTTTTTTGGAGGGGATATGGTAGGTTTCGTTTTGGTGATTTATCGTGCGCTGCGAAGAGTTTCTTTCTAATCAATAAATACCCCACCAAGCGGCCTATTTTTGAATGTATTAAAAATTGGAAGTTTTATAATCTTTAAATCTTTTTTTTAATTTAGCGCGGCTAATAATAATGGTTAAATAAATTTGGTAAAACGCGAAGGACAGTATACAATAATTTTATCGTCTATTTTAATTTACGGTATTATTTATGTTGGTTTAAATTTAACGTTGTGGTACAAAAAAATAATGTAAAACGTTGCTTAATTGATAAGGTTAACAGCAGATGTGTTGATACGCGGTTGTTATGTTTTCGACTGGTACACAACAACGTGACTAAATTTAGTGAATTGTTTTATTTTTCATCGAGATAAATGCAATTAGATATCGGCTGATAATTTAATAACGCATACCATCTTTTTGTTTATCTGAGGAATGCTACGATTTTAGTGACGCTCAAGGAAAGAATTTGTAACGAACACGTTATTTAACAAAAAGAACAGTTTAAACAGATAACTGTTTTTTTACGAGAAGAAGGAAAATTTTTTTTTATTATTGGGCAGCAAAATAGAATTTAATCTCGACATTTGAGTGTGTTACGTGATCCACGACTAACTGGGATATTTTTAAAATACTGGTATAATGGATTATAACGAGCCCAACAACAATAAGGTAAATTAATTTTTTTTGTTAGTTTTATGCTTAGCTCTACTGAAAAAGGAAATATTGGGAATGACATTATTATTTTATTTTTTTTTTTCCTTTTAAAAAGTCTATAATGTTTTTTAAGTGTTGTACGGAGGAGTAGGAAATGTATGGGAAATGGTGGGTTGCATGGTTTCGATTAACAAGGCAATATCATTTGATTGCGGAGGCGCGTAGATTTATTTATGCGAGGATGAAGGTGGAGAATATTTTTACATCAAGGTTGGAAACTATACCGTAAAATTTAATTACAAAAGGATGTGTAAAAATGAAGTCGTACGCGTGGACTTCCGTATTAATGCAATTTTTGTTGTATAGTAAATGAAAAACGTCTAAAATTGGTTTTCTTTTTTTAGTAGCGTAACAGATGCACGAGTTGCGAACCATCTCTCGAATTTTCGCATCGTAAACATTGTTTAAAATAATTAGATCTAGAAATTGATTACTTTAATTACATCTATAGACTATAAAAATGATAGAACGCGAGGCGTGTGATTGTTGGGAAAGCTATTTTTGTTCATTAAATTAGATGTATTATACTGCGCATAATAATACAGTTGCATTGAATAACACAAATTTTCGAATAACAAATTAGCATTAAGTGAATAAACCAGCGTTGTTTACGGTTATTGTTGTCGGTAGTAACCAAATATAAATACAGTACAGTATACAGTAATTGAAAAACCCAAATGCATAATCGATGGACTCACTGGTCGCACTAGTGCGCAGATGTAAGTATTTTTTTTTTTTTCGTCTTCTCGGGATGAGTTATAGTGACCATAGACAGTGTAGAACATTTCCGAGTATCTGGGAAGGTTGAGGAAATTTTTCCGGGAAACGCACTACCCTTTTCAATCTCTAAAAAAAAAAAAAGATTCCTTATGAGGATAATATTGTTATACACTTTACGGTAAAAGTAATCACGTAAACGTATGCGAATATGACGTTAGAATTATCCTTAAAACGAGCCCGACCGTGACAAATGCGCATACACTTTTTTTTATTTATTTAAAAAAGAAGTTACATTTAAGTAGTGTTTGCGCGAGCACGTAAAAACAGTTTTAATAAGCTCGGCTAAATATAATTGATTTTACGTGAAGATTATTTTTTAATGTTAAAGTTATTTTTATGAATTTAGTTACCAGTATGTTATATTAGTGTATAAGGAAAACAAAAAAAAAAATGTAATAACTTTATTTACGTATCGGTTGCATCTCGGATAATGTAGGTTGAAAGTTGTAGCCGAGCTAGAGTATCGAACGGTTAAAATAATTTGATAGTAAATTTCGGCCGTGAACCCTAGAAAAAAAAAATTGCCAAGTTATTACTAGAGTAGTAAATATATTTGTTCACTATTGCGAATTATTAGCTTAAAAAATATTAATTGGTTTTTTTTTTAAAAAAATATTTTTTTCATTTTGAAAATAATTGTGGAATGGATGAGAGTGAGAAGAGCGAAGCACTGTTGACTTTGGAGGCTTGGAAGTAATGCAGTAGTTATTAATATACTGTAGCTTTGAAAATGCCGAAGTTTATACTAATTTTATTTATTTTTCGGTCTCAATTTCAGTTCGTTCGTATAAAGTTATTAAAAGAATTTTTTTTATTTGTTACTTGCTTGAGATGCTTTCTATCGTGTACCGGTGTACTGTTTTATTTTTTACCGCACAAATTTCTTCAGTATATTTGTCTGGCGTCAAATTGGAAAGAAATCTGAATTTGTTTTTTTTTTAATATATTTTTTTTTTGCAATTATGTTTGAGAATTTTATTTTGTGATTTGACGTGTTAATCAGCGCATGCTGATGCAACAAAAATGCATTTGTTTATTTTTAAGTTATAATTTTTTTATAATAAAGTATTTTTTAGGGTCAGCTGCTACAAAAACGGGTGTCATTATAATAACCAAAATTAGCCGAGCGTGGCTACGTTATCTCTTTTATGAAATCCTTGATAACAGAATTTATATTACTATTATTCGAGGGTGTGAGTTGTCTTTGGTCGTCTAGCCTGAATTTAATATAGGAAGTAAAAAAAAGTATTTGTCATAAAACGGATTCTAGGTCGATAATTAGGCTATTTATGTATAAAAGGAGGAAATTATAAGCGTGCTTCTGATTCCTAAAATTATATTAAATTTAAAGTTGAACGAGATCCTCCTCCCCTCTCCTTTTATCCTCGTTGTCTGGCAATAAAAGAAATGGCTGATTAAGAGCCATTCAGTGAAATTAGTAAATGGATACGATAAATTGTTAAAATACTTGAAAAAGTTGACGCGTTAAATACGAATATTGCCAGTTGAGGTCGCATTTTTATAGCGTTAATTTGCTCATAAGAAATAAAAATTTGTCAATGGATGTCGACACCATGTGCGTGATCGATTAATCAGACGACACGGATCAAACGCTGCGCTAAAAAGCCAGCTCGGAGACCATTAATGGCATGCCAAACGAACGACATGCTGCGCTTTTAGGAACCGTAAGATAAGCCAGTTGAGATTTATGTTGTTTAATCAGTTATCTCGTCCCAGATTTCGAACTAACTTGATTTCTCGTTTATCCACGTCCATATTATATTTTTATCACATCAAAATGTATCAAGGAATTTGTTTCGAAAATTGATCAAGCTCACGACGTTAACTTTCATGCAGCTCACTCGAAGACTAACAGTGGGAAATTTGAATAGGGGCCATCGTGTTTTTTTTCTTCCACTTACGTAATTACATGTACGTATTGAATTATTCGGTTAATCTGGCTGTTAGCTACTGTTTGGTCGAGTTTAGTGTGTTGATTCATACGAATAAGATCGATTTTTACGTATGGTTGTAGCGGTTTGACCCGACGATTGCTTTTTGAATCACTTTTTCCTTGCGGTGTCTGCTTTGCGCATGGGTTTTGTGATTCCGATATTTCTGATTTGTCCGTTTATGATTTCTTCATTTATAGATCATAATACAGGGTCATTCTAAATAAATGAAACCGTTTCACAACACAATATCTTTATCAATATCGGTATATCAATGTCTTGATTAGTTTTCAAAAGCAAATTCATATTGAATTTAAACGACTACATTTATAATGTAATTATTTGAAATGAAATTAAATTATTTGAAATTATTATTAACATAATAATTTACAATAATTACTTTTGGAATTTGAATAATATATTTGCCCAATAATGATATTTTTGTAAGCTCCAAGCGAGACTTCCGGAAATCCAAAAATGTCAAATTTAATAGTGAAGTTCAGAACAGTACTGTACAGGTATTGTTAATCGTCTAGACGAATCTAATGGATGTTGGAATTACAGTAATATCGCAGTTGTTATTACGACCTTTTATTTCTGTAACTATCGATTTAATGTTTTAGTTTAGTTGCTTTTTTACTAATACAGTACAAAAATGGGAAATGATTTTGTTTCGACTATACATAGTATTTTTTTTTTATTTTTAAGAACAAAACTTCTGGGATGGATTGTATTTTTTAACGTAAATATCGATCAAGAATTATTTTTAATTACGTTTTGGAGTAAGAAATAATGGTAAATTAAATAATTCGATTGACGTTAATTTACGATTAATGTGTATGAGTATGTGCGAGAAGTGTTTTTTTACTTAATTTTTTCATTTCATGTGTCAGCGCATTTAGCGCATGCAATTAAGAAGGGTACAGGTTGTGCGTAATAATAATAACAATAATAAAAAAGTCGACCTTGTATCCCTGGTAACTGTAATATGGCTGGTTTCCAGGGAGTCCATTTACCACCACCTACGATATAAAGCATAAAGCTCAATCATGTAATCTTATTCGGGGACGCAATGCCTCGAGTACTAGAGGGGGTGGGAGAGATAGAGTTGACAGGGCAATTATTGTTAAGAGGCTGCTGGTCATGTTCACTCAGGACTTGAATTGTTTTCAAGAAGAATATCTTATTATTTAAAATGGTAGATGTAAAGAAAACATTATTGAAAAAATGCATTTCGCCGAAATGTATCTTGGCCAAAATTAATGTACTCGTATTTTGTTTTTTCTTCTTCAAATTGTTCGTTCTAAATTCTAGTTACTACCGACTTCCATCAACACAATTTGCATGGGAAATCAAGAATGATTGAAGTGACGTTACACAATAGGTTACAGTACTTACATGGACCGGTCCTGACTTTATGTTGTTTGTTTACATGTACTGTACTTGAATGCTTTAAGCCGAATAGCTCAATATTGTATTTGCATCATTAAGTTAAGGATTCGTAAAAGTACAAGTTAATACTGAACAAAGATATGAATGAACATGAGTGCGATGCTAATCTTTTTCTTGTATTTATTATTATTATTATTTTTTTTTTGACATCGTCACAAATATGAAAACATACGAGTATTATTTAATATTTACAGTACGGTAGCCTAACTGTATAATATTTTATCGTCAACAGTTTTCTAATTTCTACTTCAACTCAAGGTTACACAGTTTGCCGTCATGTAATTATCTTAACTACGATATTGTTTTGGTAAAAGTTTAACTCGTACGTTGCACAATTATTTGTTTAAATCAATTAATGTCCTGGCTAGGAATTTATTTTTTAAAAGACAAATTTTTTTACAAGCAAATTTTCAATAAATGCTCATGAATGCCAATTGAGAGCACGTTTATAATATGTACTGTAATTTTGTTCCGTGAGGAGAAGATGAAACCATTTTTATCCATAATACTTCTACGCTTCATGTTTATGAAATGGGGCTGGTTGAACTAGCTGGGAATACGTGGAAGGACTTAATCCGTACCGTACTTTAAAAGAGCAGTTTGAGCAAAATATAATTTATTGTATTTAATTGAGCCGGCTATTATAACGTATAATTTTCTCCCTATCATATTTGCTGGTAGTTAATACTGTACATGCACGTATAAGTTTAGTTTTAAAGCGACTGAGTCCACGATATTTTCCAACCTGTTGTGGGTTAACGATCCAGGTTCGAAGATTACATTCTTTATTGATGTCATCATTCCATGTTAGTCATAATGGTTTGTTGATGACGACCAAGGAGAATAATACGGAGTAATAATCATCACCTCATTCAGGAAAGTGAGACAATGGAACTCTCGATGACGATGTTGACGCACTTTGGAACATTTATTTGTTTACAAATTGGGCGTTGCAATAATATTTATTATTATTCTATAATAGCTTTATAGGGTTTTTTTTATCTAAGGAATTGTAGCAGCAATAATGGCTTTTGGTGAATTACTTCTTTTGCAAATATGAGTAATGTAAGTACCTATAAAATGAATTTTTTTTAAAACTTTATTACAGTATGGGAAGCATATTAAATTTGAAGCCGTGTTTATTTAGAGGTGCTGTACTAGATAACTGGATTCATGCCACTGTTTTATTTAAAAAAATTTGTTAGATATTTATTGATTTAATAGACTAATAGTTGACGCTTATGTATTAGTTGAAAAACCACTTGCTAACACAGTAAGACTTAGTGACATGATTCGAAATTGACCTCTTTAACATATTGATAGAGAATCAGCAACTTAAAGTTAAAATTGTAATAATTCCACTATTGCTCGTGAATCGACAGTGTTCTTTTATTACACAAGTATGTTTTTGTGTCAAAAGTTGAATGTCGACAGTGCATTATTGGGCACGAAACACTTCTTGGATCTTTCCCATTATACAGTATACTCTGGCTCCAGCGGAAAAGTTATAATAAACTCAAGTTCTTAAGTAGCCTACATGTACTTAAGTTGTGAAGGGTATATAATGAGAAAGGTTCTATTTCTTAGCAGTGCTGTGTTATATCGAGCACGGTATGGACTTGAATTACTGTACAGTACAAGTACAGTATTGACATTTAAAGGTTAGAAATTGGGGCATTCAACTGAAAATTTTTAATTGACTAAAATATTTTAAGTTTGTTATCATTGAATAAAGTTATTGTCTTAATCTGGTGTTTAAGTTAGCATACGGTAGCTATTATAAGAGTTTGTTAAAAAATGTTGGTTTAACATAAAACTTGATGCCAGTTTCTTAAACAATTTGGTTTACACGCAGTTGGCAAGTAAACAAATCTAGCAAACAGTATTTTAGTATAATATTTAAATTGGATGAGCGTTACGTTTTTTAGTCGTTGTGCATACCAAGTATTGTATTTGACATCAGGGAATTTACTCGTATGTTACGTAATAAAGGAAATACCTGTACTCTAAATTTAATTTTGAATTAAGATTTTCTAGGAGTTTTCCCCCTATTTAATTATTCAAATTAGATTTTGATTTTAAGCATAAAAAAATTAAAATTATTCTAAATCGAAGTGCGCTTACGAAAAGTACGTTTTTCAATGTGTTTTCTAAAGGTTTTTTTTGCAATTACCTCGCATTAAGTTATGTTGAAATATGTATGACTTATTGGTTCGGAGAGCGTAATTATTATTGTGGCTAGTCACAAAATCTCCAAGGTTACTATATCGTTGACATACAATCATGCACTTAATTATAATAAGCTTATACAAATAAAATTATCTTAAATGACGGTTAGAATTACTTTTGGATATGTTAGATTAAATAATTAAAGGCTGCCTTTGAATTAGTGAGGCGATATGTTTACTGTATAATTTTAGGCGGTAAATTTCTTTCAAGAGAATTATTATTTAAAAAATTACAATTCGTGGTAAGCTTACATAGAATTAGAAAGCCACTTACTGTATACAAAAAAAATGCACTATTTTAGGTTGTATTTAATTACACGTATTAATGAACTTCATTGATTTCTTGTTGGCGAAACTCGTTCCGTAATAATTATTTTTCGGCGAAATTTTTTTTTCTTTTTTTAAATTTATTTTGAAAAAAAAAATTGAATTTTTAGAATCGAATTTAACGACTAGGCAAAGGCGGAAATTTGAGTATTTGTTACTGTAAGGTTAAATTTTAATTTATTTATTAATACGCTTGATTAGTAGAACCAGTTTTGAATACGTTAAAAATTTTTTAAGTCGGTCATAAATTAATATTGCAGTTTAGATATCCGCTACTACGCCTTGTGAACTGGGATTGAAGTAAAAATGTAATGGATTAAACGCTAAGTCAAATTATTACTTGTGGCACGTTGTTCAAAGGTCTTACGCTAGAAGCCTAGAAAGCTCAATCAATAAAGAATTAAAGTGCTTCTTTCATTTTTGGAGAAAGCCATTTATCTGGTGAATTGTGGCTACAATTTAAAGAATCTTTCCTTGTATTTGGAGATTATACAGCTCATTATAACAACGTCGAGTTCAAAGTGTTATCGTTTCTTAAACGAGCAGTCTCTGCAATACCTATCCTGACAAGTAGGATAACATAAGGTCGTACCATATATTTTCATTATTTCTGCTTGGACTTATTTCCTCGTACCGGCGTGGTCTAATCACAGTCATTATTAGAGGCTATATTCATGATTTTCGGTAAGACGCTTAACTTTTAAGTTCAGCATGGATGAACTTCAGTTTCGTCAAAATAATTGCAGTATTTTGGAGGAAGTTAAAGATTTTTAGCATGTATTTTTCTCTCCCACATTTTTTTTTATTTTTTGGCTTTGAACTGAAAGTATAATTCCATAATAGTAAACTCTTTTTTTTAAAAAAAAAAAACTTTAAAAGTATGTGCAGAATTATATTTATTTTTGAATTTTTTTAAAGCTTTTTATTAATTTGAGATTACTAAACCTAATTAAATCCTTACATTTTTCAAATAATGTTTGCTAGTTAAAAAAAAAAAAATTAGAATAGAACTTGGGTTGTAGCTGCGTCGATGGAATCGAGCATTTTTTATCGTTATATCGGAATTTTCTTACATCCTAGTAATTTAAAATCCGTACAATAATATACATTTATTTATAACATCAATTATTTCAACTTTATATTTTATTTTGAGAAACAGTATACATACTCGTATCTAGACTTTTAAACTTTTTTTTAGAAAAAAATTCATTTTTTTAGAAGCAACAAAAAATGTCATTAAATTTGGTTTCACTATTGCAAAAGTATATTGTCAAATGACTTTGACGTTATAGCCGAGGTTAACGTAATTTCTCGACGAAATATTAACAGATGTACACCTATAAGGGGATACACTGGATTCTATCTGAGGTCGTTATAGCCAAGTTCTACAATATATTTGATTGCAACATAATTTATAATTTTACAAAACGGTCAATTTGAGGCCGGATCAACTGGATTACTACAGTAGATGTCGTCTGATGAATCTAATAAATGATAATACCGTAATATTAAAATATCTGCTTTGATAACATTCCAAATGCGATTTAGTAAATTGTGCGCGCGCCAAAGAAAACATTTCTTCGTCTTATTGAAACGAAAAAAAAAAAATTTCAAATTAGCTAAGATTTGCGACACATTTATCTAAGTTTACTGCGCGAGATTGCGTGCTGGCTTTTTTTTTTTCTTCGCGATCTTAACCTGATGATTGATGAAGTAAAACAAAATTCAACGCTGTGGAAAAATGTTGGTGAAAGCAGAACTTCTTTGGCATCTTTCCATATCTCTCGACTTTCGGCTAATTCTTGTTTGCGACATTAATCGCGTGTTTTGCGACGCTACAAAAGTTGCGTTCTTTGAAATTTTCTATAAAAAAAAATCGTAAATGATAAAACCGATGTTGTTAAATTGATTAATATGACAATACGTATATTTACTGTGGTGAATTACGTCATTGTTTTCTTACGAAATGATTAAATTAGTTTGGATATTATTCTGTTTTTGAGAAAGTTTTTTAAAATTTTTTTCTCTTTATCTTTATATTATTATGCCGCATTAGTTGCTCATTGTTTGTTATGGGCGTAGAATTGCTACTTTTTTAAATTTTGAATTTTGTACTTACGATTGTCAGATAGATTATACAGTAGATATAGTAATATATTTACAGTACGGTATTCTATAAAGTATTTAAAAAGCTTTTCAATTAAAAAAAAAACCGGTAAAACAATAATAATTATGTTATTTTGGAGAAAGAAAGAAAAAGAACATGTTTAGACTAACGCTGTTGATTCAATTTTTTTTCCCGAGCGATTCCCTGGTAAACCCGCAATTACGAGTATTAACGGCTATCAAAGTGACGCGACGACGCAAAATTTATGAAACAAATAGATCGTCAACTCTTACCGTAGTATTTAGTTGTTTTTTTTTGTTGTTGGATTTTAATATCTAAAAGCAGAATGCGTACGTTTTATCTAACCTGTTTCCCCGTTTTATTGACTACGCTTTTTTCTATTCACTTTTCGACTCATTTAACGAGCAAAATGTTGTTTTGAAAATATGACACAATATTTATTTACTGTATTATTATTATTTTTCTGTACTGTTATATGGCGCGACCTAATACTCTACAGTAGTGTCTACACCAACACTGTTCTAGAGTCTACTTCGCATAACTCCTACGTAGGCCCCAGCAAGGAATTCATTGAAAAAAACTCGTACGATGGTTTTTCAAATCATATTGTATTTCGAGAATAATAAAAGAATAAAAGCTATATATAGCAGAATTTATTAAAATACATACGCGGAATGCTATCTTACAATATGCATGACATTGTATTGGGATTAATTTTTGAGCGTTCATATATTTTTTATTGATGTTCTAGTACTGTATACAGTACATGTTTAGATGTTTTATTAGTCTGTGTGAGTATTTTCTAATTTCAGTTAAGTGAAATGTCTCTTTCGACTAATTACGTTCGAGACATTGCTTGTTGATTATAAATATAACAAAACCGCTAAGTTTTTATTATTACTGTATTATTATTATTTGGTTTTTATTTCTTTTTTCCCGACCGGTTTAAAGCATAATGTTTATGTCGTGATACATGCTGTAATTATAGTATCTCTAACGTTGCGAAACCGCGATTAAAACCGTGAGAAATATAAAATCAATAACTTTGGAATTTTTAACTTAAGGGTTCGGAATATATTTTTTTTTCTTTCAGAATTTCAAACTTATTACTGTGTTATTATACAAGCCTTCATAATGCAGCTTATGTTTACGGTTGATTAATTTTTGGCTCCAATTTTTGCTGAATTATTATAAAAGTAAATTTTTGTTTATTGTTGAAAATATGCAATTTTTTTTAAAATGTGAATTGATTTCATTATCGAACAATATTTTATTGTTTTACTTTTACCGTGCGAATATTTCGAAATTAATAGTGAAGGAATGTTTGGGGGGGGGGGTGCACTCGTATATTTCATTATCGATACGCAAGCTGCTGGTACTAAAATATTAAAGAAATTGCTTTACGCTACATAATTATTTCATAATTATTACATGTATACAAAAAAATTTGGAAAATGCAGTGTTTTTGTTTTTCCTTAAGCGCTTTAAAATTTTTTTTGGCAAGTTAATACTGGTACCGTATATTTTTTCATGTATGGTTTTATCGCTTTGTTTTTTTAATTGGTAAGAAACATTTTTTATCCCCTTCTAACTTGGTTTTTTAGATTCCATTATAATTTTTATAAGCAGCAGCTGTTGTTATATTTTTTTTCTTTCTTTCTGGTTAAGTACTTTATCTCGTTCTCCCATTCGATTTCATTTTCCATCGGAAAACAAAGCTCGGCGAAGGTTTTTGGTAGCATGTAAACTGTTTAATTACTATACGCTAGAAATGGGATGCCTATTACTCCGTGTATACACGACCTGTCTACCTGCCTGCTTGCATTCTAGCAGCTCGCTGCTTATAATGCCTCACCTTTTGAGTTGACTAACCCGATTTTTTTTTCTCTCTCTCTGCCCTCTCCTTCCATCGTAATAATTAGTTTCATCTTGGTTGGTTGGTGTTGCGAGCAGAGGAAGTTTTTATCCAATACGTAAAATCGTATACATACGCAAACGGTTGACGACTTGTGTAGCTGCATGCGTCGTCCTTATGTTGCTCCCGTGTTTACATCTGAAGTTGTGAATTTTTCTTAACTGGTTACCTACCGTACGCGAACTGGGCTTTAGGAGATTTAATCGAAAAATTTATCTCGGTTTGTGTGGGTACATTGTGAAGAATAGGCAAGTCGGAAGTTTTTTTAGGCGGTGGTTGGTTATGATGGCCGTGGTATAACTTTGTTACGTTCTCATTAGAACTCGAGACTCGTTAACGAACGGATGATAAAAATAAGCTGACATTTCGCACCTGCTCGAAGATTATTTTTGCTTCGTCAGTTGAAGTGCACGCGTGGAATTTGGCATTTTTTTGTTGGTTACGCGTGCTGGATTAATTTTGGTGTTTACATTTTCGAGGTAATTAAATGAAGAATTTTTTTATCGGGACTGACGTCAGCAACGTCTTGAAAGAATTGTTATAGGAGTTATATATATTTTTTTTTTGGCGAGGATTACATTTCCGATATTATTTTTTTTTCTTCTTTTTTGAAATATGCCCATCAAATACGATGTTCACCGAAGTTTACCGTATACGCCTCAAACAGGTATCTGGTCACAACCTCAAGCGCAGTTTTTAAGATGGCAAACGTGGACACAACCTAAACGTTCGGTCAATCGCTTGGTAAGTTCACTTTTTATTTAAGGAAACGAAAGTTTTCTACGTGCTTCGAAAGTTTAAAATTTTCTTTAAAAAAAATGAATACTGGTACTGGAATTGTATTCCGGAAACGAAGAGCGATAAAGATGCGGTATCAGCGATTTTTTTGAGTTTTATTCTCTATTGTTTGAAAAATTCCAAAAAAAAAAAAAAAAAAAAGAATGAAGTTTTTAGCTTACTTTATTGTTTATTTCCGTATGACTGGAATTATGCAACAATTATTATTTAAACGAACCGTTCTAATTTTTTTGTTTTGAGATATACAAATTTTAATTGACTGACGTGGTGAAACAAGTTTTGTCTAATTTGACGAGAAAAGTAGATCGGTAATTTAATTTACAATTGAGTCGGAAGAGTTAACTAAACCGTGGCAACAATTAAAACAATTTTTATGGAATAGATTATGGTTTTTTGTATTAGATTAGTCATTGAAAAAAATTGGTTATTAAGGTCAGTGTATATTAATCACCGAGATTTATAATTGCTATGTTTTTAGCCGTTTCCCAGGTTATGTAATTCATTAGTAATGTCGGGTTCTATTTTGAAATTTTATACGGAAAACCAATTGCATCCCGTTGTGTTTACGAAGGACATTGCATTACGCAATCATTTACGTTTGTTTTTGCGTGCGTTTGAAATTAGTAATAAGCTAAAACAAACTGATGAATAAGGATTTGTTTTGTTGCTATTGGTCACTCATTCATGATGATTAATTTGAAATTACGCTAACATTTTTATATTTTTGTTCTTGCAAAATGGTGGTTACCGGTAGTACCCTCGTAGTATTTTTAGATTTTTGATGCAGAAATAGCAATAAAAATTATGAATATGATTGATGCAAATCCACAGCTGTTAGTAAATTCAGCGCATGTGTAATAGCGGTTTTGATACGTGTCATAAGGCTCATTGCAGAATTTGAATTGAGGCCGATGCTGACACATAAAACCGCTTTACTTTGACATGTTGTTTTTTTTTTGTTGTTGTTGTTTTTTTTTTTTAATATAAAAGTGAATACGATGCATTCTGATTTATGTAGGCTGTATAGTGAACGATACCGATTCGTTATTAAGTTTACTTTTAGTCGTTAACATCAGTTCTTACGTTTTAAGGTTACTCTTTTCTTAGCTAATAAAATGATTATGGAAAATAATCTTAAGAAATTGAGGTCAGAAAACTAATTTTTCAAAGTTAGAGAAAGTTTCATTGGGCTAGCCCAATTTGACATAGTTAGCCGATCGAAAAACGCGTGAAATTTTATTCTTTTCTGATGATTTTTAGATATCGGTAAAATGTTTCTCCCTAACACACTCGTTTTTGGTTGCTACGTTCGAAACTTCGAATGCCAATTTTTGCTTTGGAGATTGTAGGCTATAAGCTATCTACAATCTACAGTGCATTTGATGTTGGGAGTAAATACAGTACTATTTTAGCAAATGTTATCTCTGCTGTGCATTCATATGTCGTTAAGAGCGTAAAAGCATTTTGAAACTCCCAACATAATTTGTTTGCTCGATACTACGGTACTGTAGTCTATACGATGAAAGTGTTTTTTAGATGGAATTGTTTATTGCAGGGTTTTAGTTCTAAATATGGCCACTTAAGCCTTTCAATCGCGTGATTACATTTGAATAAGTTCAAGGTGAAATATATTTATAATTTTCATCGTTTGAACTTTTCTCTGTTTATTTGTAGGCGATTTTTTGTAAAGAAAGTGTACGTGTACTGTATAATATGGAAACAGCACACGTACAGTTTTATACACGTACAGTATTACACAATTATGTTTATATTCATATGCTAAATTTGTTCTAATGATAATTTGATTAATTTTAGTTAAAAATTCTTTAGGAGGTGGAATGATATTGCTTTAATTATGAGTCTTAAATATAACATGTAGCCTACAGTATAACTAAAAGAGAACAGAGATTGACAGAATGGCGGTTGTTGGATTTTTTAAATTTTTTTTTTAAACTGTAAACTCAATTCTCCTAAAATATCTGAATTTGTTTTAAAAAAATTTTTTTTTTTTAATTTAAAGGTTTATTTTGTTTATTTGTAAAATTTATAAACGTATTATACCATAATTACGGTTGTTTTATCGAACTTCTAATTTGGTATTTTATTCGCCCAAAAGTGAAATAATTTTAATTCAACAAAAAAATGTTTTATAAAAAGCGATGAAACAGCAGAGAGAATTTAAACGCATCTGTTTTTGTTGTCATCTGAGCTTTAAAAGAAAAACTTTGGGATAAAATAGAATTTCACGAGGAAGAGGGGGGTAGAAATTGATATAGAAGTAGAAAGTTTATTGTGAAAAGTGTGCAAATTAATGAAATAGCGCAAGTAAGCGTGAGTAAGAAAACGCCTACGAGTTAGTATTGTCTAATTTGAAGAAGAAAGATAATTAGAAATGAGGATTCTTGGGTGTCAACGTTTGTCGGATTTGTTATCTCAAAGAACGTGGTGGAACGATCACATGGGCGGGTGAAAATGTCGAATAGAACACCTTTCTCACGCGCATCACTTCGCCCTGCGATTTTAGCGTTACAACTCGAAAATTAAAAATGAAAGGTATTTACAGAAAGCTCTAAAAAATTAATAGGAAATTCTCACCGACATTTCAATGTGCATGATTGTGTGTGTGTATTCCTCAGCGGTCGGATATTCTCTATTGTTCATCACAATTTAGCTGAGCTTACCTATTGTTTATATTTGAACTGAACGCAGTTAAAAAGAAAACAATAAGGAAATTTAATGAAGAAAGTTGCATTTTTAGTTGTGGGGTCACTGAACTAAACACGTTTTTTTTTATTTGTAATTTTAAGTAGTTGTCTAACTTGATCTGAGATGACTATAGTGTCATTCAAATGCTGAAATTTGAATCGAATTGAAGTAATAAATACCCGTATTTTAAAATTTATAAGTACATGTACATGTATTCCCTTCTAAACAATTAGTACGGTAACTTTTTTTTTATTTTTTAGCGAACTTTTTTTTTAGTTATATGTTGGGAATGAATTTGGTCTGGGGTTTTCATATCTAAAGTGGCAAGTCTAACGTCGGCGTCTATTAGCCCAGCCAGGGCCGCGAGACATTTTACATTTGCAAAACAACAATTTAAAAAAAAATAAAACTACACGAAAATCTTTAGAAGTTGAAAATTAAATATTTTATTTAATTGTTGAAATGTTATATAATTTACAAGAGGCTTATACTGTATATAAATTTAGTTCTTGAAACCCGGAGAGCCATAACGCAAAATAGTTTATTATGACATAAGTTACAGTAGTTATTTTAGAAATCTCGTTGCCCTTCCAGGGTCTGAAATTACAGTACTGTATGTGCGTTTCTTACCGTCGGACTTTCGCTTTGGATGCTAAGAGGTGTTTTATTGCATGTACCGGAAGCGACTTCAATTGTGACGGCATTCAATATACCATATAGATGCTATTCTTCAGAGTTGTCGATCTGTGTCTTCACGTATATACTTTACAGTTGTTGTTTTTTTTACTAATATGAATAGAAGTTATTTAGCGGTTAAAACTCGTTTATTTTAATATTTAATTGCAGCTTATCTTTAAACATTGTAATAAAGCTTTCCGAGATAATAGCTTAGGAATTGATTTTTAAATTTTTAGTGCGTTGTTAAATTTAGTTTAATAATTAAAAAGTAAAAATTACCGCACTGAGCGTATCTCTTAATATGCAGCACAGTACAGTATTACGGAAACTTAAGTTTATTAATATCGTAGATGCGTGGTGATAAATTTTTTATGAAATAAATAATAAATAGGCGAAGTTAATTTGAAAATCTGAAGGCATTTTTTTAAACATTGTCATTCTTTGAAATGAGATTGGCATAGTTTTGTGAGGTTAATATCAGTCAAGGAATTGAATTTCAATTGGTTTTATCACATTCGAAATTTTTACGTAGCTTGCTAAGAAGTCGTTGCTCTTTCAGTGTACTTTCGTCTTGACCTTGCCATAGAATAATAATTTATACTGGTGCAAAAGGATTGTGATCGAGACATTTTATGATAATAACGTTTTTGAAAACCGTTAATGTTTTGGCTTTTTTTCAAAGTTTTGTTTTCTTTATATTTTTTTTACCTTAAGAAAATTAATTGTAATACTTTATTAACGTAATTTCTTTTTTTAGAAGGTGGATCCCGAATTAATTTTCACCAAGCAGGAAAGGATTGGGAAGGGATCTTTTGGGGAAGTGTTTAAAGGCATCGACAACAGGACACAGCAAGTTGTGGCTATAAAAATCATAGACTTGGAAGAAGCCGAAGATGAAATCGAAGATATTCAACAAGAAATTATGGTTCTTTCACAATGTGACAGTTTATACGTTACAAAGTACTATGGATCCTTTCTTAAGGTAAATTCTAATCAGAGTTTTAAGATTATTAAACTATAAGTTCAATGATTAAAAGTAAGTTGAATGATTAATAATTGTCTAGGGTACCAAATTATGGATTATTATGGAATATTTGGGCGGTGGATCGGCCCTGGACCTAATGAAACCTTATGAACCTAATAGATCTAATGGAGCATTTGAAGAGATGCACATCGCAATCATTTTAAGGGAGGTTTTAAAAGGTTTAGATTATCTTCATTCGGAGCGTAAACTGCACAGAGATATTAAAGGTTGGCATTACAAATTTTATTAAATACTGTATTGCAATAGTTAAGAATGGAAATGTTTGCATTACAGCTGCCAATGTGTTGCTTTCTGAAATGGGAGATGTTAAGCTAGCTGACTTTGGAGTAGCTGGACAATTAACAAACACAACAAATAAAAGAAACACTTTTGTTGGGACGCCCTTTTGGATGGCTCCCGAAGTTATCAAGCAGTCTGCCTACGATTCTAAAGTTCGTTGATTTGACACTTACAGTACTGAGTTTATTAAATTGCATCATTTACTTTGTGGTTTAGGCGGATATTTGGAGTTTAGGGATAACAGCTATTGAATTAGCAAAAGGCGAACCACCAAATTCAGATTTACATCCTATGAGGGTATTATTTTTAATTCCCAAAAATAATCCTCCTCAGTTAACGGGTAATTATGGGAAGCAATTTAAAGACTTCGTAGAAGCTTGTCTAAATAAAGATCCTGAAAATGTAATTATCGATTAATTTTGGATTCTCACAATAAGAAATTTAATATATTTGGTACGATTTTTACAGAGACCTACAGCTAAGGAGCTTTTAAAATTTCCGTTTATTAAAAAAGCCAAAAAGAAGAGTTACTTGATTGATTTAATTGAAAGGTACAAAAGGTGGAAAGCAGAAGGAAATAGAAGCGGAAGTGAATCAGAAGAATCAGATTTGTAAATTTTTTTGTCTTAGTTTATTCTTTTAATTTCTAACGCTTATTTGTTGTAGGGATGAGTCTCCAGATGAAGGAATGGAAGATCCAGAGTGGCATGTGGAAAATTCGAAAAATGATAATGTCGATGTTCCTCTTGAAAGACCAATCAGAGTTCAAAACGGAGAAGATTCGCAGTTATCACCTTCTTCTCCAACTCGTGACAATAATATTTCTTACGGTGATAAAAAAATTACGGTGGTAAGAATTGACAAATTAATATTTAAAAGAACTTAATATCATTTAACACATTAATGTTTTTAAAACTAGCCTCGACCAAATTCGGTTGTTTCCATTCCTCCATATAACCAGGCTCGGGATAGGAATGATATAGGTCCCAAATATCCCCCGAAAGATGATAGAGAGTTAGGAAGAGAGACAACACTTCGATCTTCAAATTCTCACCAAGAACACACATACGTCTCGCAAGTGCTATCCCCAATTATAGGAGATGTGAGAAATATTTTGGAATTATTGTTAAATTTGGTTATTTATTTATGTAATTACATTGTATAGTTACAACGGAAGCATAAAAATAATGTCAGGTCAACAGACGCTGTGTACAATTCCGACGCCTTTGAGGAATTTAGGAATGCATTTGACTTGGCTGAAAAATCATGTCCTGGAATTAGTGAATTATTAACTAAGGAAATAGTTCAACGATTACATCCGAATTTAAGTACTTCTAAACTACAAGAAGCCATGGATAAGCTAAAATCGTAAGTTATTGTTGTGACTATGAGCATCGTTTATTTTCATTTTAAAATAAGTCTATCGTTAATTTTTAAGATCTTATGTTTAGATGTTGTAAATTTTAGTTTTGTAACGGTTTCATACTGGATTCTGAAGCTATAATTAACTTGATACTGTAATTTAAATTCAAAGATTATTTTCATCAGAATCTGAAGTTCAAACGTTTTAAACAAATTTTATGCACTAGTTTAATAAAAAAAATATAATTATGGACTTATTCCTCGTATTGTTAATCGAAACATCGAATTGTTGACAAATTTATTGCTTTGTAATATTGCAAGAAAATGTATTATTTTTTTATTATTGAGTAAACAAAGTAAACTCAGTCTGTTTGTATTAATTAAAACAGGTATTATAGTCTATGAATTTATTAAATTATTTCATTCAATAAAATATATTATTGCGACTGTTGTATTTTAATAACAATACTTCTGTAATTTTAATAATATTATAAAATTGTCAATAATTTATTTGTTATTTTACAGTGATGTGTCGTAGTATCCAAATGTAAAAATCTATCAAGGCGAAATTGCTGAAGATGGCATGGATATAGTTTTCGTCGTTCGAGATGACCGGAATTAATTAATACCAAAAATCCCGTTTTATTAATTCCAAAAATAATTTCATTATGAAGAAAGATATCGTCGATGAAGTTGAATGACATCTATAGGAGAAAAGGCCAACCAAGGAATAAGACAGTCCGATTAGGATTAATTTTACATGTACATAGAACAAACGCATTTTTTATGATTGCCACCAGTTGTCACGAGCAAAGTTGTATGATCTTTCTCTAGTCCTACACTGGAATGTGTATTAAGTTAGCATCGCGAGTTGTGCTGCATTATTATGTGGTGCCATTTATTCGCCCATATACTTGCAAATAATTTATTGCGCGGATCCTTAAAATAATTGCGACCTACAGCTTGAACACAGACAAGGACTTCTGCCTTTTAAGAATTTTATCAAGCTCAATCAAATTACTGTGGTGAGTAACCGTTGTTAATCCTTGGATGGCAATTTTTTTTATAGGAAATACCAAGATGAACTATTAGATTATAAATTTGATTGAACTTTAAAAAAAAGATGTGTAATCAATATGTATATAAATATATATTATACATATATATTTTAAAGCACAGAAAAGATGTAATCCAATTTTTATTGGGACCTATGCTGGACTACGTATGCAATTCCGTTATTTAGTCCTAGTTTTCATCCACGTTGGATGACTATAATTAATATCATTCTGGATGTTTGTATAAAGAGGTGTAGGAAATCCAGTTCATATTTTGCCAAATCGATAACGCTAAATTACGCGCGAATTGAGGTCCGTTTTCTAATTTATGTTTCATAAACTTCAACTGAATGTATATAAGAGAATAATCTGCTTAGTCCGAAATGGACAATTAATTATTGTCGTTTGGCATTTGCCTGCAGCATAAAAATAAGAGATTTACTTTATTTTGAAATCAAATAACTGAATAATTCAGTTTTAATCTTACATAAAACAAAAAATATTTGTTGTACAGACTTAATGGGTGTAATTGTGTACAGTATTTTCTGGTGATGTAGATATAATTGGTTGTTCACAGTTCCCATCGAATCTTAAATTATCTTTATAAAAGTGTTACAATTAAACAATTGGAAATCACGGTATATTTTGTATTCGAAGTTTGATTTGTAAATTTTGTTTCGCTAGCTTCTCTAAAAAGAATTTACAAATTTAGATTTTGAATCACTGAAGTTTGATCGAATAACTTCTTTTAATTTGAAACTTAAAAATAATTTTCAAAAGTGAACGAACGGATGATTATTAAGGTGAGATATTAAATTATTTGATGTACTTTTCCATAAACTTTTTGTGGAACTCAGATCGTAAACTGTCGTTAATAAAACGTTTTTCATTTTTATCCGGTTCACCACGGGCGCAGTTTTTAAAAACAACGTCATCGTCCCACCTTCTTTTAACCTAATTTCAACAAAATCGATTAAAAAACGTTTTAAATATTTACGTCAAAAAGTAATATTTACCTTAAAGTCGGTACTTCTAGATTGATTAAGTAAAGGATTTCCACTCAAGATATTTTCCATTCTAATTCTTTCATCTTCAACTTTTTTTTCCGCCATCTGTTAAAAATTACTACACCATTGAATTTCGAACTTTTAAAATGTGGGCAAATTTAGATTATACTTTAGCGGCTTGTTCAGCAGCACGCTCTTTCTTTATCCTATTTAATTCTGCCATGAGTTCAGCTGTGTCATCTTCGTCGCTATCATCACTGTCCGCTTCCTAAACGATTCACAAAAAGATAGAATACAATCTTATAAATCTAAAAAACATTGCTTTACATCATCATCGTCGTCCAATGGATCGTCAGCGTCTAAATTTGCGGTTGGAATCTGGTCTAGCCTAAGTTTTTTGGCTCCACTGGAATGGGATTCTTCAATCAAGAATGATAATAGTTAAATTAATGATGCTTTCCAAAGTAATTTAAATTGAAAATAACCTCTTGACGGTCTTTCGCCACGTTTTTCTCGTTCTGTAATTCTTTCTTTAGCAGCTGATTTTTCTCTTTCTTCTAAGTCCTTTCGGAAATCACGATTACGGATTTCAGAACTTGTATCTTGTCCTGGTTGTCTTAATAATTATATAACAGGAACATACATATAATTATATTTACATATTCTATTATAATAAGATTTATATTTAATACAAACTAACCTGTATTTTAATTTCAATTGTGAAGGTAAATCCCTACTGGAATATTGCTTAGAGAGAGAACTGAGATCTTTATCACTTTTACCACGAGCAGGATCAAATGTAGGTCTAGCCGCTGTAGTCATTCTTTCAAATTTTATTATTAACTTCAATTAAATATTTTAGAAAATAAGTTAAAACACAAAAACAAAATGTTCACCGTCTTCACAAACAACAGTTACAACTCGGAAATGGCTACGCCGAAGTTAAGAGTCATACGCTAAATGCACTAGATGGCGCTACTTACGCATTTACTACGGTAGCCGGTAGCCAAAGTGGTTCTGCCATCACTTTTGGCATCAAAATTTGAGCCACCATAGTCATAAAATCTATCAAGACTTGTATTCAAATTAATATTCTTGGATAATCTATTAAAAACTTATTTTAAGTTTGAGAAAAACAAATTATTAAATTCTAAAGAAGATTCATTGAGTTTTTAACAGAAAAACTAACAAATTTTAGAATCTCATCATAACTTTGAGATTGGTCAACCATGTTCAAGAGAATAATAATAATTATTATTATAATCATATAACACAATGTTATGGTAAATCCAGAGGTAAATCTAAATCGTACTGTAATTCCATGAATTGTTATTAAGTTATTCTAGTTCTAGGATAGTATTCATGTTGTAGTAGCCAATGAATTTAGTATTACAAAGTTTGGATATTATTTTATGTTACATAAAATCTGTTGTGGTCTTTTGCAAAACTTATTAATGCCAGTTGAAAATGAGTCATAAACCAGAGTATGTTTAGTTAACAAGGAACATCAATAGAATACTTATTTATTTTATCTTATGAAAATAAAACGATAAAATTAATTGAAATCAAATGTTCTAGATGAAAATGCCAGTGGACGAAATGCATCTCCGACATTGTATGCTTTACGAATTCAATCTTGGTCGAAAAGCTACGAAAGCTACTGAAAACATTTGTGCGGCATATGGTGAGAATGCTCTGGATGTAAGAAAGTGTCAACGGTGGTTTGCGAGGTTTCGATCTGGAAATACAAAGTTGGAAGACAAGGCAGGGAGAGGGCGAGTTAGTCATTTTGATAAAGAGGCTCTTCATCTTTTGCTCAACGCAAATCCAAGAGTAACTCAACAAGAACTCGCTAAGACACTAAATGCATCGCAACAAACTATTGCTAGATATCTTCACGAAATTGGTAAAACACAAAAACCTCAGAAAATGAATACTGCGTGAATTAAAAGGGGGAGAAATGATTTTATTTTGAAAAGGGAGCATACTTGTTTTTATTTTCACCCAACCACTAAGCAAGTTTCTTCGCAATTTGTAAACACAGATTTGGCAAAATCAAGAGTTTTTTTAATGACTGATTTAAATCCTAATCAATATAATATTGGCAAACATCCGCAAAAAATGTGAACTCGTGTTTTTAAATGCTTCCATCATATTTTTCTTAAAAGATGAAACTTTTAAGAGAAGGCCAGGACATCAGCACAAGTGGCTGTAAATTTGAAGTTGCAACTCCTTTAGCGTTATTATAATCACTACTGATATATTTCGGGTTGGTTTTGTAGGTCGATAAACAAAAGTAGCAAATTATTTGAATCATGCAGAATTTACTTACGTGATTTTAAGCATAAAATAACTTTTATTTAATTTTAAGGTTGTAAACTTGTAATAGTAGTGGCGTAACGTAATGCGTGTGCCTTAATTAAATCATCAGCCGAAAGTACAGTATTGTATTTATAAATTACGGTGTAACTATTTTTAAACCTGGATTTATTTACATTGCAATTGTGTGAAACTTACATTTACAGAAATAAAAATATACGTCAATTTTAATAATAACTGAATTCTATTTTTCGGAAAAATTTTCTTCACTACCACGAGCATAAATTTTTTTAAATAAGTTTTACATTCTGCTTATTATATAAAATATATTAATTATTAAATTAATTAACAATACTGAAATTTAACCGAAATTTATTTAATGCAATAATAATTTATGTAGACATCTACCGGTATTAGAAAAAAAATTAAATGCTTTTATTTATGTAAGTTGTTTCATAAAATAATAGTCAAATTATTAATTTAAACAAATATGTTGTTTAATTTTAAAATGTACAACTTTTTCATTGACCATTTTTCATAAGAAAAATAATAATGATATTAAAATAAAATAAGAAGGGAAGGAGAAAAAAAAATGATGTTTGCTGTTGCAGTTAGGTGGCGCTAGTATTAACGTGAAAAGGCGCGAGCAATTGTCATCCCGCCAATACCCGTCATTCTTCAAGTCGGCTCGGTAGCGGAGCTTTCGTACATTTTACCATAACTGTTGTCGCTAGTGTAAACAACAACTCTGGACTTAATTTTGTGTACATTTCGCCGCGTTTCATGTTCGATTTCATGTCATTATTCGCGTGTAAGAACAATGCAAAGGACGATAGTTATTAGAAAATGTCAAAGGTAGTTAGTTTCGCCGTTGTTTGGTGCTTACTGCTTGGTTTTTCAAGCTGGGCCGAAGGAAATTTGAACCTCTTCATCAGCACCGATGAAGTGAAGAAACTGTTAGGTAAGGTGCAACCATTTTAACGTCATTTTTTAACCCATTTTCCTCCCCCACCAAACTTTTAGTGTGTCGCAAGTGTGTTATAGATAAGTTAGTGCAATGAAAATTTGAATCGAATACGTTGATTGATCGTGAGGTAAGGCGAATAAAACAACGTTTGTCTCGTCAGTGGTCATTTACCTCGCGTCGAGCCGAAGCGAAGCGACGGAGGGAATTCACGTGTTCGCGGTCGGCGCGCAGGCATCATCTGCGCATACTCTACTACTACCGTACCTTCGCACCTACCTTGAACCATTATAATTCGAAAAGTGAGATTGGAAAGTGCAATGCAATCGATTTTTCGATCCTAGACTAAGTAAATATTATGTTGTTACAAAAGAAAGGTATTTTACAGGTGCTCACGAAATTAAATGTGGCGGATAAAAACACGTGTAGTCAGAGTAACGTAAAGAATAGCGATGAACTACTGGTACTGTACCGGTAAATATTGTAAAAAATAAATAAATCTACAGTATAAGGATATACTATAAATGAAATTTTGAAAAGTAAATAATATAATAATTGTTTAAAAAAATAATAATTCAGAAATGCTATTTTGTAGTCAAAAATTGATTGAAGTACAATATTTTTTTAAAAAAAAAAATGGCCAGATGTTTGATTTTCCCTCTTATTTTTTTTATTTTTATTGGAACATACAGT
>JAQGAY010000368.1:0-29819 GCA_034698085.1 Polydesmus angustus | reverse complement strand
GTGGCGGGCGGTTAGTTACGCTGCTGGTCCAAATAATCCCAATGTCAATCCACACACAACTTATCGAAGGCTTCCACGTATATTTCTCTAACAAATTTATTTCCACGTTGCACCAACTTTTCTGTGAGAGAAATTGTCTACGAATTGTATTAACGCCTGAATACACGCTTGTTGTAAACGATCATAACGAAATAAATTTTACTATGATAATTAAAAATAATAACAAATCGTCGCAAGTTCTACGAAAGCAAAGTCCGCTGATAGACTTTCATTCTGCCGATCAACGGACGAGGATTATTATTATACTCGAAGACTTTGAAAATAAAACCGACAAACTTCTTATTTGTAAAGAGACTTGTTATTTTTTACTATACCGTATTATTATAATAGAATATGAAGGAGAATTGAAAGTTCCGACCGATCGCGAAGACAACTTTCGCATAAACTGAAGTAGCGCGAGGGAAAAAGACCCAATAGTGAGCGCGCGCGCGCCAAATGCCGCCAAAAACACGTCAATGCGGGAGAATCCACTTTGCAGAGCGGTGATTGGTAGTTGAAGTCGAAATAGATTTTTATTGCTATGGGCAGTTTCGCCTGCAATATATCAACTTCACAATCTAAACGGCTGACAAATAAGAAACCTTAAAAAAAATTAACAACGTTTTCATCTTTTCTAAGACTTTTTATTTTTTTTTTATATTATTATTGCAAGAAAAGAGTTTGGTTTTATGTTAAAATGTTTATTTATAAAAAGGACTGCGACATATTTGTTAAAAAAATAAATAAATAAAAATGTTGTTGCATGACGTTGATAATGTTTTCTATTCAGTTATTATTACAGTTAAAAAAGTAGTATAAAATTTTAGTTTTACAATTTTAGAAAAAATCTATTGCCTACATTTTATTAAAGAATGCGCGGCCCCTTTTTTAGGGCCCTTAAAACACTTCGTTAAATATGTGATGTCATTTTGACGGCATTGCCATAATAAAAATTCGTCATTCCCATAATAAAAATGTCTAGTTATCAATAATAATGAAAAAAAGGTGGAAGCATAAAATGTGCCAACACATTTTTACACCTTATATTGTTTAAAGTGCTTTATGATATATTGATTTTAAAAATTAATTTAAATGATGGCAAAAGATTTTAAATGATCGAGCGCTGGACTTAGATTTTCCAAGAATCTGAGCTGGCATACAGAGATTCCAATGTAGATTCGTACCAATTTTTCCCTTTTGATTGATAATTCTAAATTAATCAAAATTTAACATTATTATTTTTACGAATAAATTAATGATTTACGCTACGTACCGTATTTTTCGGGGATGGTGGTAAAGGCAAACTTCTAATAGAAGCAAATAGATCGTCTTTCACCTTTTTAGTTTCTTTCGGAATTTCCCTGGAATTAAAATTTTAATAAAATTTTGAAATAAACTATATTGGTTTGCAATAAATTTTACAGTAAGGGAATGTCATTTTTTGCTTTCGATTGATTTTGTTGCTCACCCGCATGACACGGCGTAAGGGTTTCTAGAAGAAAACAATATTTTATGAGAGTTTAAATAATAAATTAAAATATAATTTTACTCTTCGCTGAATCTTCATGGTTCATCACTTTAGCGCAAACGGAGCAAATATTAAAATTCCATTGATCATTATCATCATTATTGGTTTCTTCTTCGGTTACCTCCACCTAATTATAAGGACATCAATATAATTATATTTTCAAAACTGAAATTTGTTTACATATTTTAAGTAGCCTAAACTAAATCAAGGAATTAAATATGTATTTACATAACACTGTTCATTACTTCCATCGACAGAATCGTAACTGGATTCTTCACCCCACAAAATAAATAAAAATTTCAATTAATTTCTTTTTTTAAAAAATTAAATGCCTTGAGAATACCTTGAGTAAATTGTTTGTTCATTTTAAATGTACTGTGACTTCTGTCGCTGCATATACCACATTCGTCAATAATCTTTCTAAGATTGTAATTACTTTTTGAATCTTTGGTCAATCGTTTATTTGGTCTTAATGATTGCTAATTACTTGGAATATTCTGGCTGAGAATAATCAAATTTTGGGCCATTATCCAACTGGTTAATGTTAATAATTTCATCTTTGAATGGATCTTCCATGAAAACAGAGCCAGGAATAACCGGTCCGTTATAGCCACCCGGACGCCATCGAGGGAAATTAGACTAAAATAAATTCTTTTTAATTTCAATTAAAATGACTATTGTATTTCCCGGTTCATACATCAATCGAATTAAAGTCATAAGAAGATTTGCTTTCTTTAGAAACAAATCGTTCTGGAGTGGGAGAGCGTCTATTTTCTGCAGATTTTGACGCTCCAGTAGTAACTGCTTTCATTGGCTTTGACGACACTACAATGCAAATTTAATTAATTTATAACACGTACAATGCAAGCGGGAGTTATATTTTTGCCTGGTCGAATTGGATAACAAATTGTGACTGCTTTTTTTGGTGCAATCATAACTGACGGTGTCACTGGTCGAGAATTTCTTTTAATGACAGATGAAGATTGCTTCCGCTGTATTGGTAATTTCTCAATTTCTAAAGTTGATGCTATTTTAAATCAATAAAGCGAGCATGCATTATCAATTTAATTAAATAATTTAAATAAAAAAAGATGCACTTACTCAGATTTCCAAGACTGCGACGCAGTTGAGGCACATTCATCACTGTCTACAAACAAAATTGTATTTTAAGCAAAACCAAAAAAAAAATTATTATCAGTCTACTTGTGGAACATGATAAATCTTTTTCTGCAAAATCTGTATCAAAAACGGCACCGGTTCTGATGGCATTTCCGAGATAAGTTTCGACATCAAATCCTACATAAGCTCGATCGTCAAAGGCAAAGAAAAAAAACAAATGTGAATATCTTTATCAACACGGCTTACTTCGAATAAAGGTCCAACTTTATGCTGTTCTAAATATACTCTAATTCTATGAGACGAATTCATATCGGTGTTGGTTAAACAAATAAAAAGGCGTCAAGCCGCAAACGTCGCGTTTACTATTTTCCGGGCAAATTCAATAGAAGTAACCATAAATGGTGCATTTGCAAAAAAATAAACAAATTATTACATAGCAACATAAAAGCTTTAGGAAAGGCCATCAATTATGATACAGTCATTGTATCTTGTCAACATTATAAAGACCAGGAACTAGTATCTCAGGCGTGAAGTATCAGCCATAACTAATTCGAGTCCGTAACGAATGGAGTTTCCCGGGCTCAGATTTGCAAAAATCGTTAATTTATGAAATATTAACGCTAATTATTAGTAGGAACGCTTTATAAAAAATGATCACGAACGGTTCAATAATGTCAATTATAAAAATCATTTATTGAAATGTTGATAATGGAAATTTTATGAGAAAGCCGGATATTTGCAAAACCCTGATAAGTTTTTTTACAGCACGTGTTGTCAAGGTGCTTCAGTCGTAATAGTGTATTTAAAACAACGTTTTGTACAATAATGACATGTTAATCGTAAGTGAAACATTAAAAAAAACTTGCATTATAAAATATTTCGAGAAAAACTAAATATTTTAAAAGTTGCCTTAAATAAAATCGAGAGAAACATAAAAAAAATCCAAGTCAACACTTTGAAATAATTTAAATTTAGCTAAACAGAAGAAACTCATTTACCGAATAAGAAAGGAACAAAAATTATTAAATTTTTTTTTTTTTGAAGAAAACTAAAATTTTGAAGAAGAAAATTAAAACAAAATAATTTTACAATCGCACATGACGACTACGTAAAAGACGTGAATTAAACCGCAAAACTGTTTTTTTTTCTCTCTTGCTAAATATTTACATTATTGTTCACGTCTCAAATACAGTATAAAATTGTAATGTAGGGTAACCGTCGAAAGCTATGAAATATTATGTGC
This sequence comes from Polydesmus angustus, assembly GCA_034698085.1. Classification (NCBI taxonomy): domain Eukaryota; kingdom Metazoa; phylum Arthropoda; class Diplopoda; order Polydesmida; family Polydesmidae; genus Polydesmus; species Polydesmus angustus. The sequence continues at coordinate 25,890 of JAQGAY010000368.1, read as the reverse complement.
AAACAAAAAAACCACAAATTTAAATTCATAGAAATCACCTACGTCAATGTAAGACACAGACGATGCATAAACTTGAACGTGTAGTATTGTTTTCCAAACACAAGTTAGTTTATCAAGATTTTATTGTTGCCAGCATGGTGTAGCGTTTTGCCACGGGTGATGTCAATGTTCAATTCACAGTACTGTATTGTATAGTTGTTGCGGTCCATGATTTGTAGTTTTTCTTAAATAAAATTTAAAGAGAAACCTTCCAGTTACTTTTTACCGACTATATTAAATAACAGTAATAATAAAAACTTCATACTTAGGCTTGAACGTCTTTTAGTTCTGGTGGCATATCCTGTTTTGGATGCTTATTTTCAAAATGTTGCTTATAAGTTTTAGGATCAGGCATCTGCACCTAAATTAAATTGAGAAGCGTAAAATAAATTAATAACCACAGCGTAAAGATAAAAAATTAAAACGTGAAAAACATTAAATTACTTTAACCTAATTATTTTTTTCTTTCTTTTTATACAGTGTATATGCGTACAGTATAAAAAAAAGTAAAGTCACATCTAAGAAAAGGTAACGATATTTAAGTACAATTCCTTCTCTTCTAAACAGTGCATTACACTGAATCATCTAATTCATCGCCACAACAACAAAAAATATATAGGTCAGTTCAGGTTAAACAAGGGCACGCACTAACGAGCATTATTTGTTAGCAATGGTAGTAGCAGTCAATGACACTACAATATTTTTTTTTTTTTTAAAAAAAGAGAAGAATATGTTAAGAAAATGTACGTAGATAAACAAGTTGAGGCGATGGCGTTGCAATACCACGTAAACTACTGCACTGTATTAGTAAAGCTTCAAAAATGGCGCAAATTCTAGCTCAGTAATTTAAAACAAAATTACACAATTAATCCCAAATTTAAAACATTTAATACCTTGCAAATTGTGCAGACAAACGTAAGGGCTTTTTGAGCAGCTGCTTTTTGATCATGTCCTTGGGCTTTTTTCATTTCAGCCTGTTTCTTTTGATTTTTAGCTTGGGATTGAAGTTTCTGGTGCCCGCGCGCCATTCTCCTTAATTACAATAATTTCTAAAAGAAAAAAAAATTGCATAATAAGTATAAAATTAAATATTATAAAAAAAATAAGCATATGGAATACGAATTAAAAAAAAAATTCAAGGCTTTCTTCAAACCATGATGACGCAAATTAAATTTCACCTTGACATTATGAGACAAATGATATAGAAATCTACTTTATTTTTCATTCTTATCTATAACTTGATGTGATTTCTAACTTAATTCATTTAAAAAATTTTGGGCTTCAGCAATAATCTATAAGTGCCACATACAATACTGTAAAATTGATACCATGTTAAACAAAACTAACAAACGTGGATCCGCATTGACCAAGCGTCGCGTTACATGGCGAACATTAGTTTACCAAATTACAAAAAAAACCAATTAAGTGTTAAAATAATGTTACCTGACTATAAGCGTTGAATATAATGTAAACACCTCAGCAAACCTCTGGAAGGAAATAACCCCAGTTCTTAAAAAGAAGAAACGTGAATCAATAACCACTTATCAAAACAACACGAGCAGCAAGTGAATAAAGATCAGTGAACTGACTCATCACCAACAATGCTGCCAGATTCAGCAAAATAATTTTTAAATATTGCTTTTTAGTATAAAAATAAATAGTTTTACATTTTAAAAATAGCATCTATATATTTCAAAATTTTATTACAGTTCAAATAAAATCCAAAATAATTTTAAATAATTTTAAAATTAAATTAAAATTATTTAAGTGTTGCCAAACAATTGCGATGCTATTGCCATCTGGTAGCAATTCATCACACTATACTTGCTTTTTTTTCTTTTTGACATTTTTACATAGAAACTAATTTCGAAATAATTTCTTAGTATTTTGTATTATTTATAATGGAATTAAACGCAAAAGAAGAATATTTAAAAAGTTTAGATGAGTTTATAGAAACAGCTGAAAGTCAGCTGGATAGTATTTTGCAAGAAGTTGGATGGAATAAAGAGTATGTTTTGCAGATAGTAAGTAAATCCTATGAAGTTTTGTTATGTCAATACATTATTTTGCTCTCAAAAGTTTTAATTTTTTTTTCATATCTTTAAGCAAAAAGACGATGAAAAAATGTTGACTTGCAATGTTGATCCCAATCACAGAATTCCTCAAAAAGCTTTGAACAGACATCAAGAGATGTGTTCATGGGTTAGCGAAGGCTATACTGCCGAAGACATGGTAGGCTAATAAATAATTGTCAAATAAAATTTTTTTCATTGTTTGGAAATATTTAATAATTCTTTAGAAAAACGTTCCACCAAGCTCGCAATTCTTTTATGAAAATAATTGTTTAGTGACTACAGTTTTAATAGGTATACTGTTCTTTACAAGATTCATGCATTGAGCTGAAGATTATAATATTTATTACAACTTTTAGATGAAAAATTGCAAAACGATATTTTGAGACAAAACAGATCGACAGGAGAAACCAGTTACAGTTCGGGTAAACAATAATTCTAGTATTATCTCAATTTTAGCTGTTAAATGCATTTTTCACAAGCGTTACTATATTTTTTTAATTAAGTAAATTAATGCAAGTTTAAATGGTATACGCACTCATTTATTTGCTATTTTTGTTACAGTGCCCATTACCATTCAGTGAGTATTGAGGGGGAAATGAATGATTATGGCGTTTAAGTCGGGGGAATAATTAATTTTCATTCTAATATCCTTTAATTCTTCGAATTCATTACTTCAAATGAATTCCATATAATATGTTTTAAAAGCGCCACATAATTTCAACTTGATAATTCACGTTATTCTAATTTTGTTTTTATTCAGCTTTTCCATCCGAAAACTTTAAAAAGGTACCAAGAACAATGGATAGAGCAGTCACTGATTTATCAGTTAGCGAAAGACTTGCAATCTACGACTACGTTGCTGCTCAAAGTCAAACTAATAATAAAATTCCATTAGAAGAGTTGCAGATGGCTTCAAATGACAATTTAAATTGTAAGTACTATAATACCATCAATACAACTATGTGCATATATTTTTAAATTTACAGTAGATACCACTTTTATTTTTTTCAGCAACACCTAAAGTAAAAAGCCGTTTAGAAGTTTTAGCTGAAGAACGAGACTACAAACGCAGACGCCAATCGTATCGCGCTAAAAATGTGCATATTACCAAAAAGTCTTATACTGAAGTAATAAAATGCTTTTCGTAATGAATATCTATAATAGTTATTAAATTAAAAGCTAAATACACGTTTATAGATTCTTCGAGATGTTATTCAGAGTCATACGGATGCTTTAAAAGACCAACAAATCGAAGAAGATACGGAATTGGAAATGGCTGTACAAACCCCAGAAAGTCCTAAAAAGGAAAAGGTTCATGAAAGAAGTCATCGCCAAAGATCAAGGAGCAGATCGAAAGAATCGCATCAGTTAATATTTAAATATGAAAAAATTAATAATGTTGATTTTTATTAATTTGTAGTATTATTGTTAGTAGGGGAAGTAATTATGATCACCGTAAAATACAAAAAAGGAGCCATTCCAAAGATGACGATAATAATTGTAGTAGACAGTAAGATGGTTTTTTTTTAAATTATTTTGAAAAAATTGGTTTTTAAGACATGCATTTAAAATGTTTTCAGCAGTCATAAAGAAAAAAGACATAAACATAAATCCAAGAAAAAGTCGCATAAACACGATCGCCACCGTCATAAAAATTCCGAACCACCAGTTGGGTTTTGAAAGTTTTGCTAAATAACTGATGTTATAATTCAATTTGGTAAAATAAAGTAAATATGCAAAAAAAAAAATACATTTAGCTGTAGTTTTTTCGACCCACTAATTTTTTTATTGAAAAATATTAAAACTAACTCAAGCTTTCCCTTGCTCAATAATGACTAAATTCTGTACAAATACCCGCAAACATTTTACATCTTGCCCATTATGGTTATGTTCCCACTATTTTCTTGATTAATCGCAATTAGTTTATCAAATTCACTTATGTTCCCACTATTTTCTTGATTAATCGTAATTAGTTTATCAAATTCACTTTAAGTTAGATAAGATCACATTTAAAAACGATTAAAAAATATACTTAGGAAAGAAGTGGAATAAAATCCAAAATGTTAAATTTGTCACTTTTTAAAAAAAAAAAAAAAACAATTTGCTATTGTGTCACAAAAACCTAGTTTGACAAAACAATTATTAAGATTACCACAGTGTAATTTATAAATCTTCAATAAGCTTAAGTAAATTATTGAGCATTGTCATTTCTCAGATATAATAGCCTACTATCTCTTTCAGTTGCATTATTATAATTCTTTGAACCTACGAAACTGGCTTGGAAATAATTTAAATTGTAAATATAATTATTTAAAAAATTGAATTTTCATCTTTTAAGGTCGAGATAATTTTAAAATATCTAGTTAAAATCGTTTGCGGCCAAATTATTTATTTAATTATACAATATAAACCCTACAGTATTTCCTTAGCTTATTTTTGTCAATCTTGAGGGAAATTTCGTTTCACAAAAGGGTTCTCGAATTTAAAGTTGAAAGAAAATAATCTAAATATAGGCCTACCAATAATTCAATGATTATGATAAATATTGATATACCGGTGTATAAAAATAAATGTAAAAGCTATGGTAAAAGTATGAATTGTATGCAAATTTCTTTGATAGGTAGCGAGAAACGCTATTGATGTTGTTTTTGTCCAAGTCATTATGCAAATATTTCACGCCAACTCACTTTTATCCTGGTTTTAGACACCGGTGCATAGGAATTCGTCAGGGTGAATTTTCATTAAATTTGATAGGAAATTCTTTTATAAATCCACAAGTATAGTCATTCCAATACATACATTCCCTGCTGACTCATTCGCCCCTAAATCTGAGCACTACAGTATGATTCACACTCGATGGCTTTTTGGGATATTAAAGGGATGAATGCTGGATCATTTTAACTTTCAATCCCCTCCTCCTAAATTCCCTTACATCGTTAGACGGCAGATGTCAATATCATTTTTCTTTCCTCTTTCTCTGCTTTCTGGATAACGCTGGGGGAGGAAATGGGTTTAGGACAGGAAAGGGAAAGACTACATTTTGGGATTAATGCGTTCGTGTCGGGAACACAGGGATGGAAAAAGAAGAAGAAAAAAAAAAGTGCGCATTCCAATACATTATGTAAGCAACAGCTCTTCTCTGCCAAACCATCCAAGGATATTGCACTCGTGAATAACAGCTATAAATTTAGTCATTTTGATAAATATATCCTTTACTTCAATTTCGTTTGTTGCTGAAACTTCATTTCCCCAATAGACGAGTCATCCTCCGGATGAGTCAATTCAATAAGTCGTTTTCGCCACTCTCCTTCGATGACCGAATAAAAGATCGATACCAATTCTACGCCAAAGCAAAATTCTCAATTTGCAGTAAAATAATACAAACAACGTAATAAATACGAAAACATAGATTTAAATTGTTTAAAATGATTTTACAAGCATTTTATTCGTGGATGAATCGCTAAATGAGGTCCTTCTTTTAACTCTACATATTTTTACGACAAACAGGAATTGTTTTAACAACATCGACTTATTCGATTGAATACCAATTGAAAAATTCGCCTATACATCACAAATAAACAATAAAAATCAACTGGCTTGAATAACTTGCCATCCTTCAGATATTAATAGGATGCAACAAAGCGGTCATAAGATAATAATACAAACAAATCTCACTAGGAACTGAGCCTCCCAGACATTTTTAAAAGTTTCCCAGATTAAAAGTTGAACACGTAACAATTTCGGTAGGTTATTTCCTTCCATTTTGGCTTCGGAGCAACAACATCAACAAAAAAAAACCTATACATGTACAGCATTTTGTTTACATAAACCAAGCCAATCAATCGATTACCAACCAACCGCAAGCAACGCACGTACAGTAATAATACAATCGGTTATATAGGCACACGTTAATATCAAATAATATCTAAGTTGTATCAGTCAAAACAAGTAAAAAGAAACGCAAACATCTTAAATTTTTAGGTTTCCATAACAACATAACGTAACGAGTTCATTGAACATGATTGATGCACCCACAATCACCAGTCATTTGTTTATCATCGACGGCTCAAATTCATTTGTATTTGGCCCAACATCAAACGTAAAATTTTAAAGCATAAATTTCATAACGCTAATTCTTTTTAAAAAAATATATTTTTAACGACAAAAAGATATACTGTTATTCGGTGATAAATTTTGATAACCAAAAAAACGTTTGGAATCTGAACAACGTGCGATTCCATTGTGTGTATGTAAAACATAACCAATTTGAGAGAAAAATGTCATGTTCGAAAATACCAAAATTGGAAAAAAAAAGAAAAGTTAAGAAAGAAAATGATAAAAAAAAGCTTGAATTTAGCAGCAGACTGTACAAACGCCAGCGTTTGCAAAATGACATTCAACAAAGTCTGCTCTATTTTAACTTTTTCTTTCCAACGATATGTATATACACTGTAAACAAGAGAGATAAACAAGAGATGGTGTCAAAACCATATGTTAAATGCCAGGAAATCCGTAACGACAAAATACTCGGATTTCTTAAAGCCTTAAAATTAGATTGGCTATTGGGTTCATTTCACGTATCATTTAAGACTGAGTACTTCGCTTCATTGCGAAAATGATCGCGATTGGATGAACACCATCCCTTATTTTATTAAAGCAATTTCTCGACTCCAGAAGAAGATTTACAGAGTCGATTTGAAAAGAATTATCACATCGAACTTTATACCAAACGTGCGCCTATTTCCTAAACAACGCTTTTGCTTTTACAATTTTTCGAGAAAAAAATAACATATACTGTTTATCAATTTAACAAATCTCACTCTATACGTTTTGATCTTAAATTTCCTATCGATGCTACTTCGAACAACAATACTATTTTACAGCAATAACAATTTGTCTACTTGCCATTTTTTTTTTTTGATAAGTTAAATATTGGATTGAATTTGAAAATGGAAGAAAACAAAAAAAAAACAAAAACACCGCAATGTGGTGTGAAGAATAAATTAAGCATCTTCACCGATTAAGTACAGTACTTTTAGAAAAAGTTCTATATTTTTTTAGGAAAAGCAAAATCCTAAACAACTATTAATTTAGCAACAGGATTTTAGTTATACGAATGTGTGCTTTCTACTTACTAATTTAAAGCTGCCGATAAACGTGGTTGTATTAATTTTAACTAATTGGAATTGCATCAAACAAGAATATTGACTCGTAATACAATATTGATATACACTTGTTCCTTTTCTCTCGATTGAAACTTGGTTACCGTTAATCCATAAACCAAATAAAAATGTCCATTTCAATATATAGCTGAGCAATACGTGTTATCATACTTATTATTCTATTACAATTTTACTACTAATATTAATTTAGTGTCGCTCGTTAATTACTAAGCTACAACGTTCACAATAAACATTGTAATCAAGCAATTTACAGCAATGTAAAAACTTCGACCATACACAAAACGACATTGAGATTAATTTTAAATTGATTAGAAGTGATTTAAATATTATTATTGAAACGAATAAACCAATTTCTAATGACAAAATATAAAATACTGCAATTGATTTATACTGAATAAACAAGGTATGAAAAACTCTGTATTATTTTTTAAAAAAACCTGATTTTTTGATTCAAGTTTATTGATATTGTTATGTTTTGCTGTTGCATATTTCATTATAAATTGCATGCACATAAAATGTTTATTTCAATAAAAGAATTTTTAGCAGTGCTCTAAAGTTATAGTTAGCTTGGAAATGCACGTCTGCCGACATGTATAATTATTCCGCAGAAAAATTCTGCGAAGAGAAAAAGTTTGCATGCTCAGCTATATAAAAAAAACGATAATACGAATCAGTGAATCGTGGAAAATATTTGATCCGTACGCCTGGGTATATGTCGGAAATAAATTAAAATTTAAAAAAATTGACTCTCTGATAATTATTATTATTAACTAAACGAATCAGTCAACATTAATTCAGCCTCTAATTAAATTTTCCCCGTAATTTGCCCAACTTTTTTATTTGACTTCGATCTAATGATCGTGTGTAATCCCTCAAAAAATTACCCCTCCCCTTTGTACTATTTAGTGTCTTTTGCAAGAGATAAATGAATGGGTAACAAATTACTTTAACTTACTGATCACACCGTACACTACTCCACCACCAATTTCGAGTCGCCATTGCACCACCACATTCGAAATTAAACAATAGTTTCAAATCTTTTAATTCGTCGACTGCTCAACAGTTCGTTCGGGGAAAATTAGGTTGTATTTTTCTATTATTTTTGGTCAAAGCTATTTAAATTAAAAGGTCGTACCAACACATGATTGCACAAAAAAAAAACTAAATACATGTAAAGGAAGAAAAAAAAATCAACGACCGCGGAAAAAAGATTTAATGGTGAGTTAGTCACCAAGAAGTGATCAATAAGTTAATGCGATGTTGGTACCACACTTATAAATTCCCTCCCCCAACCCTTTTTGTTTATACTTTCCCTTTTTTTCGATCCTTCATCCCCTCCCCCTCAATTCCCCCCCTTAAAATGCTTGGTTAACGATGACATCATTCGTCGAACTGTCTTATTATCCTCCCGACAAACAAATTTCTCCCCCTTCCCATCCAATTTGGAAGAAAAACGAAGGACAAAATGATAAAAAAACAAAACAAAAAAAATAATAAAACAAAACAAAAAACACAGATGTTTTTTTTCTAATACCCGCTATGTTTTTTTTTTTTACTGTTGCTAAATTATTCCCAGCCAGTGGGTTTTTTGTTTGCCACCAAAAGAATACCGCAATCGGGCACCATTTGGTCGCCGAATTTGTTCGCACCCGTTGTTGCTGATGTCGTTGTTGTGGCGATGTTCGAAACCATTGCTGTGTTCATTGCCGTCAATGTTGCTGCTGCTGTTGTCGTATGGTTGTTAATAGTGTTAGATCGAGTCTCCAGGACTCTTCCCGAACCGCTAGAACTGCGAAACCACGAATGCCTAAGAATGTCGTCCACGGTCAGCCTCTCGGATGGATTGTGCCTGAGTAGACACTTGATGAGACATTTGGCTTTTGACGAGATGGTATCTGGTATGTTATAATGACCTCCCCTGATCTTGTTAAAAAGAGTGCTATGTTCCGTGTCGTGGAACGGGTACCTTCCAACCAACATTGCGTACAACATTACGCCCATACTCCATACATCAGCTGCTTTTCCTGAATATCCTCCGTTCGTGGTGAGGATTTCGGGACTTACGTAGGCTGGACATCCGTGTTTATCGTCCAAGATGTCGTTATCATCTTCAACAGATACGGCATCTTCCAAAGTTTCAAGTTTTAATTGAGTTCTAAATTAACAAAATCAAAAGAAGAAAAAAAACGTTATTTAATTTAGAGCTAATAATTTACTTATGCAATTAAAACTCAAATATGTATAATCTATTTTTTTAATTAAAAAATATCTAGTTTAGCTTATTTTAATTAAAAATACCCAGTTAATTAAATTTAATTAAAAATATCCGGCTAATTTATTTTTAAAAATAACTCTTATTAATTTCTTTAGAAAGGATAAAATAAACCGCTTATGATGTAGTTCAGCGTTATGTAACACCCAAAATTATTATTAAATCAGTTTTCCATAGCATGCATAGAGATTCGAGAATTTGTAATTAAATAGTTACGTAATATCTATCAACTGTCTCGGTGAAAGGAAAAAAGAAATAATAATAATAAAAAAAAAGAGATTGCGTATTATAATAATATCGTACGTATGTGAAAATCAAATCAAAATCAAACAAAAGAAATTTTTTATCGTTATTTAAGCGTCGCCCGTGCACTAAAAAAACCCTTTTGATTGGCAGCTCACCCGTACACACACATACGCAATCACGTTCTTATCAATAAAGCGACTGAATCAGGATTTCGCGTGAATTCCAAAGAACCGTTGGTGGTGGGGGAGAAATGGAAGGAGGGTGTAGGAGTTTAAAACGTGATTTTAAGTTAAGTTTACCTTTGCGGATCTTTAAAAACAAATTTTCGCAACTTCAGATCCCGTAAAACAATTCCGTTGTTATGACAATGCTGAACGGCTTGAACCACTTGACGGAATAACTTCACCGCCTCCGTTTCCTTCAGTCGTCTTCGATTGCGGACGTAGGAGTGGAGGTCTCCGAAACTACGGTCAAAGAACAAATAGCTGTGTCTTTCACCCACTAGAACTTCCACCAACTCGTTCAAGCACTCGTGCGAGTCCACTCGATAATGTAGTGCTAATGTTTGATGATTTTCATTATTTACAATCTAAAATAATAAAATTTAAAACAGACAATTAGTAAAAGTTACCAATTTAATTCTATTTTTTTCCAAACTTATAATCACCAAATTGAGATTAATAAAACCTCAAAGCGCAAACTTAATTTTCTTTTTAAACTGGAAAACATTACTAATTGAGATATTGCGAAAACTATTAAAAGCTAATAAATATTCGCAATTCTCTTAATAAAATATTAAAAAATAAAGCCTTACTGCGTTAAAAACTCAACTGAGCCCCGTGACCACATATCCGGCGTTGCGTATATACAATTACAGTATTACTAAATGATAACATTGGGTACGACGGCGTAACCATTTTATAAACAATAAAAATCGTTACCTTTATGCAACAAAAAATATAATTAACCTAATAAATTACAATTAGCTACATAAATTTCTAACCGGTACAGTAGATATAAATCTTAAAGTAAAAATTATTTGAATACTTCGACATTTACATGAAATAATTTTGTATACGTAAATAATAAAAAAAAAAACAATTTATTAACAAGCGAGCTACAGCCTATGTCTTTTATAATTAAACTTTTTAAAACGCATTAATTTTAAACAAGCGATATTTTATTACGTCAGAAATGTGAAATGCGTAAAAATAATAAGCCTTGAATGAATAATTAATCGCGATGAATAACAAATAAATAAACGCGCAATCCATCGTAACGAAAGAGCGAGAGCACGTGTGATTGAGTAATAATAATAATTCTGCTCCGTTTGCAATAACCGAAACAAAAAACTACATAACATAATAATACGCCATTTGAAAAGGAAAAACAAATCCGCCGATATCTGGCGAGCTACAATCTCTTGCGTAACGCACCTTTAAGCAACAATAATTATTCAAAACATCCTTTTCAACTTAACCCCCAAAGATCTCAAAATATTCGAGTAAGAAAAAGCAAGGAGAAAACGTGTGGGTAGTGTTAAAGTGTTGCCCACACCATCGGATTAGACACATCATAATATTATCAAACTCGGTCTTGCATAGTGTTCGAAAAAAAAAATGAGCTATCCATTAACACGACAAAGTATATCGCAAATGTTATTGAGATTGAGACTAAAACTATTTTATCGCTACTAAGTTTTATTTCCATTTTATATAAAATGTAGCAAAAACCCAAAAGAACTTTTCCTCCTCACACCATTGCGACCCAACCGAATTCTGCACATGAAATTCTTAATTTCCGCATCCATAATTATTACGGTACTCATTCTATCAGTCTCTCCTGGGTCCGATATTTTCAGATCAGCGCAAAACAATTAAAATTGTGAGCCAAACTTTTAGATTAGTCGAATAACTGTGAAATTTCACAACTCGCCCGTTTATTCGACCCGTCTAAACCAAACTTTAATAACAAACAAATCCGACTCTAGTATTTTAAATTTAAAAAATGGCAATTTAATTTTTTCTTTAAAAATAAATAAATAAATGAGCAAATTGGGTTATTTAACGAAGACAGTAATTCTAGTTTTCTAGTTTGCTCCTCATTTTCTCCCTCTCCCAACCCTTTTCATTTTGTTTATTGGAACCAGAACAAACAAGGAAATAGCTTGTCATTACCAAAAAGTTTTTTTTTTATCGCGCATTTTATTTTGCCAGGAAGTATTAAATAATCACCAAAAGTAACTAAAATTTTGTTAATTTGTTAAATATCCTCTACTAATTGCGTTACTGTTGCAATTCCCAACATTTCACAATCGCGAATCTTCCTTCGCCTCCGCCAAAAAAATGCATTAAAAACAACACGAGCGAAACTCAAAATACGAGCCAAAATGCCACGCCATTATAAAAAAAAAAAAATTTTAAAACCGTAAAAACAGCAACAACTAAAAGTACCGTAAGTGAACATAACCTAAGATTATTTTCATCTTCCTCAAAAATAGCGAGAAAAATAAAATAAAAAAAGGAGAAGAATTGGTGGAAATAAATTAAGCTTTTAAAGCCTATAAAACTCCGTTTTAGTTTGAAAAACATTGCTCAAAACACCAAAAATAAATATTTACAAAAGTTTAATGCAGTTTAAAAAAAATCTTATTTCTTAAAAGTTCCATTTTAAAATATTTCTTTTAAAAATAAATCTACTCGTCGTATACGTAAGTAGATTTAATAAAATTATACGAAAGAAGAAAAAGTAGTTGAGATTGCGAAATTAAAGAATGGGCTTAGAAACAAGCGCTAAATCGATGCAGATGAGTTTACTTGAGAAGATGATTTAAGTGAGAAACAGCGCCTTATAAACCCGAAGCAGAATAATATTATTTCTACATCGGGAATTGCGAAACGTCGGCTTAAAACTTCAGCTCGGTAAACCCAGGCCGAGCCTAACTAAGCGCGCCTCTTCTCACTATTGTTCCATATTAGGAATGGAGCGAGAGAGTGAGACCACACGCATCCTCATTAGAGCGAGAATAGGAGAATGCCGAAATCGATATTTGCGAAAGCTTACGCAACGACGGTTCGTCGAGTGCGAATGAATAAAAAATGTCACGTAACGCGCTTCAATAATGAGCCACGCCTTCGCATAGGGCGAAAGCTGGAGCTAGGTCAATACAAATCAAAAAAAACAAATTTCATCGCTATGCCAGCGCCAAATAATAATAAAAAATCCAAATCGGAGAGAAAATGGTTTTTCAGTTGGCTGCTCCATCTGTACGGTTTGATAAAAATTGAAATGCGAGATGATGTAAACAGGCTGTCCTTGAACGCGGGGCAGGTATCGGAGTTTAGGTCGGGCGTGTGAGAGAGATTGCAGCACAAGTCGTCGTTTTAGCTCATTTCCGCGTCTGCGCTCTTCTCACGTTCATCTACGACGCAAATTCACCGAGTTCTCCCCCTCCCTCTACCGCTGATGAAACTTTTTTTTTTTTCTGTCCACGGTCAACATTGACTAATCAAATTATTACACGCACGTTCGAGTCGGCTCATTTCGCGATCTTCTCATATTATTTTGATATTTCAATCGATGCAACGCGAACCGACCAATCGTAACTAAATATATCGAATTAATGAGTAATCGATTTTTTTAAAAAAAGTACTAAATCCTAAAAATACTAAACGGAAAACCTTGTTTCAAACTTGTAATTTATTTTAAAATAAAAAATTCAATTTTAATAAAATTAACCAGAAAAAACCAGCTTAAACTAGTAATTTTGTCAAAGAATTTTTTTTTTTTCTTTTAAATTTGTCCCTAAAATTATCAAAATTTTTAACGGAATAAAATTAATCATACTTCCCGATGCAACATTTATTTTACGAATTGATCCTCAAACGTAATAATAATTTAAATTTCTACATCTCTTTTAATAGAAATGGTTATTTCTCTATAAAAAAAAAAGTGTCCATTAACAAACGTTCGTTTTATTGCAAATTCCCAAAATACCAATAAAAACTGAAAAACATATTTTTTTTAATAAAAAAAAAACGACGAATGTTTTAATAACTTACTTTTTTTATAGCGCATTTCATAATCTGTTGTGCAACAAAATGCTTATCATCACCGTCATATTTCACCTACAGTATATACGGTGGTATCTCGTAATAATTTTTGCAGTATCAAACAACAGTATCTAAAAAGGTGACGTAATTTATATTGTCAAATAACACAAGGTGCAGTTTCAGAATTGCAAAACTTTGATCGCTGCTGCTGCATTACCGAAAATGTATTATCTCAATTCAATTAAAAACAATAAAACATTTATTCAAAAAAAATTTAAATATAAAATTATGAGAAGAAAAAAAAAAGTTGAGTGTGGAAAAACCGTAATATCGTCATCAACACCTTTATTATGTTTCCAACTAACAATAATAATTCAATGCCTTTTCTCATAATTCTGATGATTTATTTTTTTTCTCCTATCAATATAAAAAAAAAGAAAATAATAATTCGTTAAAACTTTATTGTTATCTTTAATTACGCAGTTCCGTAGTCGAGGAGTGATCTCAAACGTTGCTAATCCACAAAAACAAAAAAACCAAACACTTTTTGTGTTCGAAAAGTCAGAGTGAGAAAAGCACAAGGTCGTTCACAATCGTTCAAAACGCATGACTTTAAACATTTGAACGAAGAAAAAAAAAAGTTAATTTCGATTGACCTATTGATTGTTGAGACGAGGGAGTTAAATGCGAAGGAAATCCCTACTACGGTAGTGGCAATCGAACAATAAGATTGTGAACAAAATTTTAAAAAAAAAAAGCTTAACGATTTAACTACGGCAAATTTTTTTAAAAAAAGCGAAGATTTCGAAACATCGGAAATGTGTGACTTCAGTTATGCCATTATTTTCATGCTCTCTGCATATCCTACCCTTACGTGTGATGAACGTGAATCGGATGTAATTTTTTTTAAAATAATCAAAAAAAAAAAAAAAAACCACCCATCGCGCCCTCATCCCTTTCGTTTTGCAAAGTTGACATTCGGCGAGATTGTGAAAAAAACCTTGAATTGTATTTTATATTATTACATACGCATAAGTGTAAAAAAAAAAAAACATTTTTCTGTTTATAAATCACGTGGCTTCCTTACTACGATTTATAAACATTTTCTCCCTGATTTCGCAAGGGATAAATTAAAACCCCTCCCATTAAATTAATTATCGTCCATTACAAAAAAATAAATAAATAAAAAACCCAACAATGATATTGCTCAACATTATTGTAAAAAAGCAACAGCTGCATCTCTCAATGGCGTCTCGCAACTCTCTCCAGTTTATTTTAATTCAAGATGTTCGAATTAATAGCCAATTACAACCAGATAAAAGTCTGTTTAACCATTCTTTTAACTACCAAAATATTATTTTTTACCGAAGAAGAATTGTATTAAAAAAAAATAATAATAGCGATGTGTCGCAGATAGCTCAGTTCCGGTATAATTCGCAGACGTCGCTTAATGGAAATAGCAAACTGCGCAAATTGTGAAACTACGACGTTCCACTTATCTCGTCAGAAATTAGAGCAAAACATAAAAAAAAATAAAATTGCAAGGATAGTCTGCAATCCAATAACAATCAGTAAAAGCATCTGCATCCAAAAATAAGGATCTATGCGATTAAGAGTATAGAACGGAGGCTATGAATAGTCGGATTGAGATTAAGCCAGAGTATTGCGCAAATGAAGCAGGAGTCCGCCAACCGACATTCCGAGTCTACCGAATTACTCGACAACATCGATCGAAAAACGTCTCTTCCAAAAATTCTATATTCGGCTACCATCCGTACACAACAAACAGATGCCGTGTTAAAGACGATAGAATAACAAATACAGTACCGGTACCGTCGATGTACAAAATATTACATAGCCTATACGCAACTTCCTACATGTAGATAGATCATTGATTAAAATCTAACTGCGTCACTAATCAATATTCGCGCAGTCATTTTGGAGAAACAATATTTAACTACCAATACATTGTTAGAATTTACTTTTAAAAATAATATTCAAAATATTAGAATTGTATTCAAAATAATTTATTTTCCCTCCGAATTTTCAACCTAACGAAATCCGTTCAGTTCGCCTTGAATTTACGCCAGCATATCATTAAACTAATGAAATACTTTTAACTTACTGTAGCACTCAAATTTATAATGTTCATGTATGCTTCAGTTTAGTAATTAGGCTAACGAAACTTTTTTAATTAATTTTTAACACAATTATCAATAATTAGCTACGGCCTTCGAAATTTTTAACCAATTTCTCATTTCCCCGATCTTCTTTCAAATCATTAGAAGAAATTTAAACCATGTTGGTTAATAAAAAGCTAACCAACTATACATGAATCTAAACTACTGTATAGATAATAATTATTATTATGATCGTTCGGTAAAACTCTGCGCCCTTATTTATTGAACGTAAATTATTCTTGTTTGCGTCGATCGAATTCGAAAAATAAAATTAAAAAAAAGCAACGTATAAAAGAATATTTTACATAAATTTCGATCTACAGTATCAAAAATAAAAATCTTTTACGTAGTAAAGCAGTAATAAAAATATCCAGATCAAGCGAAAGCGCGCTAAATGATTGGTGGAATAACCTTAATCGATTCTCCGATTATCGCTTTTTCTCTAAACCCAATGTCAAAAATGACGTCAGTAACAATTACATTGGCAGGTCTTTTAGCTCGGTTTCGAAATCGTACGATGTGCAAACGCAACAAAGCATAATAATCTATGGCGCGTTGGAAAAAACAAGAGCTTGACAGGCGGTTCAAACAGCTCGACTTATCAAAAAATATGAACAAGATTGATAAATAAAAAAAAAAAACTTCTACGCAGTTCGAAAAACGTGTAAATAGTTATCTCGCGTTCTTTTTCACTGTTAAGTGCGTTTCTAACGCTCGACGATAGTGATGACACACCAAATGGAAAAACACAGATATTGTAAACATAACCTATACAACGCAATACAATATTGTGTATCAATTTGAAATATTACAATGGTATACACTGGATGGCGTAATAATTAATTCTTCAAAATGATACATTTTTATAGAAACTTTACCGAATTTAATGCCGCAAAAAAAAAAATTGCTGAATTTTAAAAATATTGTAACTGCTCTCCCTTAAAATTGGAGAAAAGCTGATTTATACTGTACATTTTGCTCGCGCATTCATCACTTAGTAGCGTGTACTAGTGCATGAATGGAATAGTCCCCAGCAAACCATATAAGATGCAATCGATAGTTCTCCAAACAAACAAGCATTTTCTCGTACGTCATATTTTATTATTACTCACACTTTTGCGTGATTGCCATCACCTGTGAATAAAAAATGTTACATCCAATGCATCATCTGCCTACAAAAATCCAATTATTTTCCATTTAACTCATCTGACTGCATTAAGAAAAAAAAAACGAACGAATGAAGTCAGCAGCGAACAAAGCACAAATAAATGGAAACGTGACGCATTTATTCATTGAAAAAAATATATAAAATCCTAAAAGATGAAAGTTTATTTATAAGGTTAAATGATGAGAGGTATAGCGCGCAAATTGACATTTTAACAAAACAGGATGCCGTATAAAATTAATACGGTCCAATAAAATCTAAGAAGAAAAAGTTGAATTTAGAGCGTCGACAACAATGGTAGAAAGTACGAGTTGGCGTCATGACGTTATTGACGACCATCTCGCGTTGCCATGGTTACATTTAAACGGACTCCAAGCGCCAATAAAACTACTTGGGAATAGAAACTAGTTGAGAGAAGAAAAAAAATTATACTAGTGTACCGTACTTAAATCCAGTGTAATTCTCACGGAACCAGATCGGTTCTTTCTTTCGTAAACGAAAAAATTCTTCGGAACCATTTTTTTTTTAAATAAAGAAAGGAAAAAAAAAGAACAGAAAATAATATCAACATTAAAGAAATCGTAAAAATGTCTCGGAAAAAATACGTGTAGTGATTTCGACATCGCTCATTTCGTTAACGCCGAACGATTCACCCACTACCAGCAATAGAGAAGAAGCCTTACTTGTCTAACAACATTTACGATGATGGGTTCTTCATTCTCCGCCGAAATCCTACAAACTTAGAACGTGTAGCAGGTGTAATTTTGTTTTCAAAAAAAAAAAAAAAAAAACAACTAACTGACTCATTTTCAAACTTTTGACAACGCTTTTTCTTTTTTAAATTATCTTTTCATATTTTGTCTAATATTTTTCTTTCACATAAAATTAAAAAAAAAAAACCTGGATACCAAGGCACGCAAATAGATAGCGGGTAAGTGGGAAGATGAGAAGAAGAAGAACAACATAAAAGAATAATCCGTAAAAGTAAAAATACGCAGCTACATTTTTTGTCTGTGTACAAGTACGAGTATAATTTTGGGAAATTCCGAGTCAAGAAAAATAAATAAAAAACTCTTCAAAAAATATTTTGAGAGCGCTTGTTAAACACGTTTGAAGTCGAGGGTGATTGCATTTGCAGACAGTTTGAGAAAGAGGGTTTTTCATTAATCAAGATGTCCTATTCCAAAAAAAAAAAATAAAAAAAAAAAATGAAGCACGCCCTTCAATAACCCCTTACGGTACCACGCCTAAACGACAATTCAATCGAAAATAATCCGATTACCGGTATCTTTCAACAACCAACGTCGAGTAGGAAAAAAAATCTCGGTCACTAAAATAATAATAATTATTGTCCTCCGCTCTAATAACGTTAACGACCTAATGACGGACATACATTATAATATATCAACTGCGAACTAATCTCTCCACCAGAAAATTTCCCCGGCTATAAATTTGAACGAAAAATTATTACCCGAAAGAAATCAATTTGAATCAACGTCAAAATAAAGATAACGAAATTAATATTTAAAAAAAAGCAAGAAAAAAAATAAGAGGGAAATCAGTTTACTACTTTCAAGTTACTTTTAAAAAAAAATAATTATCTATTCAAAACAGGAATTAAAAACAATGACATCGTTTGTTTCGACGTTAAATGGGACTAGCACATAAAGATATCGTTAATGAGGGAATTTTTCTACTTAAAGCTAATGTTAAAGAATACCCACTACTTTTTGTTTCTATAATCTCTTAACTTTTTTTTCTCATCTTAAACTTCTCCCAAAAAAAAAAAAAAAAGAAGTATTTTTTACAGTTGGCGTCACTCCTAAAAGCGTTTAAAAACATAGCTACAAACACTTTTATTAACACATTGCAGACGACACCCTGATAAAAATAAACATCGGTTCACCCGAAAAGTTAAGAGAAGGCAATGGCGAAATTCCTCTAAAATTATAAAAGACAGAAAAAAAAAACGGCATATTTGAAGTGGGCGACTTTCACGGACTTAGCAAATATTCATTTGATCGGCATATGAAATTTGTAAATAAAAAGTTCTATTTTGAGCGCAACTATCACCTCAAGGACTGAGAGCATTAAAAGTGCTCGCGACTTTTGCTCCCATCAAAACGTCTCTCTTCATTCATTTCGCTCCAAGCTAATGAACAAAAAATATTAAAAAAAAAGAAGAAGAAAAAGAAACGAGATGCAGTTGGAAATGGCATCTGACTTAAACAAATCAGTTAAATCTGTATCCGACGTTTCAAAACCTTCTCATCCGTTCTAAGAGCATTATTTCAATCCAAGATAAAAAAAATAAACTCAATAAAATGCGACGAAATTATTTCAAATAGAGAAATTAAATGTATCAATTACGTAATATCCCAAAGCTTTTATTTTGCGCGTTTGTTAAATTACCTTACTGCACTATAACGTTACAGTAGCCAAAAAAAAAAAAATTGTTGTTATTGCGATTCACATATATTTTTTTCGCTTCCTTGTGCTAATTTTCCAATTTAAAAATAAACAAATTATCACTCCTAACATCGCCCTTTTCTTTTTAACTTTTTTTCTTCTTCTTCTTCTCAAAAATATTGTCGAAAAAATAAATAATATGTAAAAAAAAAAGCTGCTTTGTATGATATCAACTTAGCCTTGTTTACTAAATAATGTTTCTCCTCCCAAAAACTATAACTTAATAACAATTTTTTAACCGCACCCAAATAATTCCGGCAGACAAAAAAAAATTATGGTTAGGCCGTGATACGAAAGCCAGTTGATTATTTTCCAAACCGAGAATAAAATAAAGTGACTCGTCGAGAGTGACCGTGTGAAAGCTGTTGAAGGACAGTACATGTAGTTACTTTAGAAGTAGTAGTAGTAGTCAGTATATAGATTTGATGAGATTTTTCTTTTCTCGTGAAAAACGTATCAACAATTTTATCTTCGAAGGTAACCTACCACTTTGCAAATGACAAGTGCTTCAACATTCCATTAAAAAATAATCAAAATAAATAATTTCGAAAATTGCTAAATTATTCCGTCTCTCTCTTTTTACCCACTATTATTTACGTTCGCTTGTAAATTAAAGTGAATCTCAAGTACGGGTGTCTTGTTTCTTTTCAATTTCTCAATAATTTGTTGATGATTTCGTTCACACCCGTTTATCCTGCCAAATTCATCATCAGTGTCAAACGTTAACTGGATTCACTCCAAAACCTCGCTTTAGTTAACATTTCTCTCTACTGTAACACCTAAAAACTCTATAGAAACGCTTGGTTTTTATCCCCAAACACAGTGTGCAACATTTCAATTTAACCTTATCGTTCCAATTGTCATTTTTGGGATTGGGAGTGAGAAAGAAAGAAAAAAACTATTAGTGTACGGTGATTAGGAATGTGAGCGCAACAGACGTTGTGCATTGCGTGTTGCCAGCAATAGCGGTTGTTGTTGGTTTCCACATCCGCCACACCACATCTCTTTCGTTCGCTCATGCACACGTCAGAGGCTAAATCGATATCTTACATTCACCCCTCAGACTCACGTTTTCATTCTTCCTTTCCCAATTCATCCCTCGCGCCCACGCACGTATGTATGATGATGATGCTTGCTCATGGATAAATCATTAGCGCGTAGGCTTGAGTGATGGCAAGTACACTAGGATTAATATTTCAACGTCTTTTCTGCCTTTTGAAAAGTATACAATAAAACGACAGGACGATAATAAAGAAAGAAAAAAGCAAACCAATAAAGATATAAAACCCGGTAGTTAACCTAATAAAACAAAAATTAATTTACATAAACATCTTACAAGAAATGAATTATTAACGAGATATAAAGAGAGTTTGCGGTTAAGCTTTTTTTCTTTTTGTCTGGCCTTCTTACGCTTATGACGTCATTAGAATTATATGATAAGAAATGTATGAAAAAAATTGCGTTTCAATAACAATTCTTAAGCTACGACTTTAGGAATAATTATTTATAATAAACATAAAATTTTAAAAAAAATGTACGTCATAAGAAGTGAAGCTCAGCATAATTATTTATATTTTTTTAAAAAAAATTTTTAACTGGTATTCTTTGTCGTCGAAAGCGTAAATTGCATTCGAAAAGAGAGAGAAAAAAATTGATTTACTAATTACCGCGTTTGTTTTGAAATATGTTAATCAACACATTTCTCAATTTCCTTCAATGATACAAAAAAAAAAAAAAAAATTCTAAACAATATCAACCGCAAAAACCCCTTCGAATAAATTCGACAAACCAAAACAATAAACGCCTATCCCTCCAAAAAAAAATCTAATTAAAATATTACGCTTCGATATCGTAAACCAAAAAAAAAAAATTACAAAATTTTTCGATAAATTAATTAACCAATCTCAAATCGAATTTCAATTTGTCATTGTATCTCCCTACGCAAATAAAATTTCCACCGATCCCTTTTTTTAAAAAGCTTTATTAACGCCGTTGTCGGTTATTTTGCAACGAATACTAAGAAGATTTTCAACTATTTAATTCGAATCAAGGAGCTGTTTAAAGAATAGATCTCGTCAGATTAACCAAAGAAAAAAGACAAAAAAAAAAAAACTGAATTAACCAACCGCGCGAACAAATTTCATTTCTCCTTCTCAATTTCTTTTCATCACAAGGTAAAAAAGCAAAAAAGCTAGCAGCGAAGATATATTTTTAGACGCCAAAATCGATCAGTGTGCAACTTTCACGGCGGAGAGAAAGCGAAAGAGAGATTGCAACACGGTGACGTCACCACTCCTTATAAACCAAAAAAAAAAAAAAAGTTTTTTAAAAGAGACAAGACAAGCAAAAATTCGAAATCTCGAAACCAAGCTTTATTTTTCCCTTTTAAAGCGCGAAATCGCGTGTATCTCCTCCACCAACAACTCAGTTTGGCTTCCAAGCATTCAGTTTGCAGAGTTTGGAGGAGAAATTTCAATGCAAGGTTTCGAGTTTAGTAATTTCGACCATGTGAGTAGTCAAGGCTAACAACCTGAATGTGCGCTGCGCAGCCGAACAACCCTTTCCAGATATTATTCTGTTTCCTCATACCCCCTTGCTCTCTGTGTGTAGCTACAGTAGATGCTTGGTTTCCTGTTTACTTCAACAACAATAACAATAAACAACGTTACCCACCAGAAAAAGAAAAAAAAAATTTTTTTTTTCTTATTTACTTTTAATTTCAAGTTTTGATAGCCGCGAAATTAATAAGAATATTAAGAATGGAAAAAAAAGCGCGTTTCTAATTTTGATTGATTAGTCAATAAGTTAGTCTGAAAGAAAAGAAAAGAGGTAGTACACAGACTGAAATATCCCTTCAAAATGATAAACAATCAACAGATTTGAATCCGATAGAGGTCATTCCACCTCGGTTTTTTGTTGATTAGTCGGCTAACCAGTTAATGATAAATACTAGTTAATCAATCTCGTCCCTCCTCCTCCCAGCTACTCTCTCCTTACTCCGAGACTCGAAAATAAAATGCGATATTTAAATTAAAAATTTAAGTAGGCCACGGCTGATACTTGCAATCTGGCCATCACGAGCGCGCTTTTCTAATCCGACGATTTAGGAAATCCCTTTCCGAAGAAACTGCTAGTGTGTGCGAAATAAAATAAAAAATTATATTCGGATGTCCGAATAATTAATGCAAATGACTTGAAAATTCTTGAAATCTTTTCTTATTTTACGATTGCTCCGAAACCCGACCTTAAAATCGAATCAAGTTTAGTACTGAAATAAAAATTACGGTTTTTTTTTTCTTAAGCTTTTTCTTTCGTTCTTTGCATACTTGTCTCATTGTCAAGATAAAAATAGACACTTCATTTTTGTCAGCGGTCAGATAAATTTTAAGATTTACTACTTTTTAAATGGCATTACAGTATTTCTAAACCAGGAAAAATGTCCTCATTTTAAACTTGTCAAGCGGAATGCTAGTCTTTTTAATTAAAAAAAAATATATGTATATATATTCCGCCAGAGTCTTCTTTTATGTCTCTCAACAAACAATGTCGGGGAGTTTCAAAACTTTTAATCGCCATTTCAAAATAAACCCACCATCCGTAACGAGAGGTTTCTCGTCAAACGGTATTTCAAACGTGATACGGAAATTAATCCAACTCTCAAGAGGTCTCTGACTTGTCTCGGTTCTTCCTACTCAACTTTATTATTTATTAGCCGAAAGAGTTGCTAATAATTTCAATTGCGCCTAATTAAATAAGCATAACTAATTTAATACATTACTATTCACAACGACGCCAATAATATTTGATTAACGTATTAACTTTATTTTTTAAAAAAAATTGTTTTCACCTATTCACGTAATTAACGTTTTGTGCTTACAAAATTGTAAACACTGTTTAAAATTTTGCTGATAAAAAAAAACAGCTTCATCGTGTATTCCTTTTATTTTCCCGTCAGATACAAAATGATTAGTAACTTAACGAGTTGCAACTTTATTTGGTTGTAAAATTGAAGATTACGTCATTGTTTAAAATCAATTTTTTTTATTAAAAAAAAATAATATAAAATGCAAAGTCTCGATAGAAGCCATGGTTAGAGTAGACACCAATCGTAAACAAAATATTAAACAAAAAAAAAAACCAGCTAACCACACCCTGGTAAATGTTCATTGTCGAGCTGCTAAATAACGAACGCATTGAATCCCAATAACTATACGCGTGACGTCGTATAGCGTATCTGTTCTAACCTACTTTTCGAAAAAATATCTCATAGACAAGTCAGCAGCTGATGAATGTAGAAACAAAAACAAGAAATTAAAAAAAGAAAAAAAAATTCAAGTACAAAATCTTACGAACGTATTTATATTATTTTCCAACATTAGGGAGAGAGAAAGAATAAAATCGTTTAATAATTACGCAGTAATAATAAACAATTGCTATCGTGATTGTTATTTTATTTCTCTTCCCCTCTCGCGCAATTCAATATTCTCAAAAAAAAAAAAAAAAATGTTAAGGAAATGTATTCGAGCGTTATGAAAACCTTGACTGTCCAAAAGAAAATTCATGAAGAAATGAAAAAAAAAAAAAACTGCATAAACTTCGAAATTGCGAAACAATTTTTACGCTTTCTCGGTGTAAATACGTTTTAAAGTACCTTTCTCTCAAACCTACCTTCTTTACTTTTTTTTTATTATTATTTTTCTTTCACCTCTTCGCTTGTCAGTTCGATGAGACGAAACAAAATATATTTTTCTTACCACCCTCCTATCTTTCTCTCTATTTAACCTCTATCTTTGCCATCGCCCTGACCAAAATAAATCTTTTCGATTAGAATTTACAAAAATAAGTTGCGAAAGAGATGTGACATTTTTAACGTGCCCATCAGAATCTGACTTTTCAATCTCCCATGTTGTTTCTTCTCTCCCCTCTCAACTATTTATCATTTCATCATCAAACTCTCTCCCACTCTTTTCAAAATTACATTTCGTTGAATAAACAAACAATTTTTAATTATTAGAATAACAATAAAATTATCGACCAATCAGTACTAACCACCGGCAACTTTTCAAAATTCCGTCTACAGTATACCGTGTAACGAGAATCCGGCAGAAAATTCACGCCGAACACAAATTATTTCTGTTGCTAAGCTGCGCAATTTGATAAGAATTAATAAATATAACTTTTTCCCCCTCAACTAAAAATTATTTTTAACGATTTCAAAGTTATGGAAACGGGCTTTTCACGAGGCACATATGTTGCGTGTTCAATTAATGATGCCATCGTCACATATCTCACGCTATTATAAACCGAACCCCCCTCCTATCTATTTCAATACATGTACAATACATTATATTATTACATTTTTTTGGGGGGGGGGATAAATAATCTACTTTTACTACAACCTATTCGATCAATTGTGATATCTGGCTTAGTAACACACTTAGCTCCAAATAAACGTCCTTATTACTCATTTCCACGTACAAGTTTCTTTTTCGTTAGCATAAAATAAAAATCACCCGAAATATCCTATTCGAATTTCCTTTACAAAAAAAACTACCATTTTCCGATCATTTTATTCTCAAATTTTCCGAATCGACTTTTTCGAATGCAACCAGTGTGTGTATTGTGAAAAAAAAAAATTTATACGAGTAGTATGAAGAAAGAAAATCGTTCAAAGTTGAAGAAATGTCGTTGCACCGCGTGAAAAATCTTAACACGCCAGTGACGAAACGCAGCCGGAAACCGTTGACCCGACCAACCAAATATCTCTGCATCCATAGATTCTTCCTTAAAGCATCTTCTCGGTCACGACCCTGTTTGCGCCCGCTTTCTTTCTCCCTGTTCACACACTCCTTTTTTTTATTATTATTAATGCTACACACTAGACTAGATAGGCCAACCGGATGTATACGCGTGTCATTCAATTTTTTTTTTTTTCAATGGTAAAAACCTCGAATCTAACCGAGTCGATCAAAAAACATGGTTCTGCTTCGTCAAATAAAAAAGCCAAGTCTCCGATTAACGAGAGAAGTGGAGAGAGAGAGAGAGAGAGAGAGAGAGAGAGGGTGAGAAAAATATGAAAGAGCACGAGCGAGTAGCTACGTTTTGTAAAGAGAAGAAAAACGGTGTCCACACCCTCTCCACTCAAACTTATCTCCAGAAAAATGAACAACGTCTGGGGAAATTTCAATAGTCTCTCTCTCTCTCTCTCT
>JAQGAY010000367.1:0-29972 GCA_034698085.1 Polydesmus angustus | reverse complement strand
ATTATTAACGATTAATCGACTGGGTTCAACCAAAAAAAAAAAAAAGCGTACAAATTGGACACAGTGAAATCGAGGATTGAATAAATTTTTGTAAAGCAAAAACGTGAATAATCCGAGTTCTACTTTGCTTCGCTTTTTTTTTTTACAAGTTCAAATTTAAAAATTAAACTTAGGATTTCTTTTATTATTATTATCAAGCGTGTTTACAAATTCAACTTTTACTTCAGTTATACTCCATCTACCAAAAAAAAAAAAAACCTTCCTAAACAAACTAACATAGTTTATAAATTTTTTATCCGAAAAAGCAAAGAAATGAGAAGAGAGAAAACCGAATCAAAAAAAAAAAAAGAAAGAAAGAAAAATAAGAAGAAGTAGAAAAAGAAAAAAAAAACGTTGGCGGGGGAGGGTAAAAAGAAAGAAAAAAAAAAAACAAGAAAAAGCGATTGGATTTGACGGTGGCTGCATTTTGGTGGCCTTAAGAGTTGCAATTGTGGACGTGATCGGTTTGCTTAACAAACTGCAAATTTTATTTGTAAGGTTTTTTTCTTTCTTTTTCTTTTTTTTTTAGTGAAGACGATAGAAAAGAATGGAAGATGGAAAAGAGAAATAGAAGGTAAAAGACTTTTCTTGTCTTTGTCGTCCCCCTCGCAAACGCTCCGAACGATGAAGAAAATAACGTCATCATCAGCAACCAGCGCCTTCTATTTTTCCCGCTCGCTACTTCCACCGAAATAGCTAATTAACACCGGAAAAACCTAACTTGCAATTTAACGTTAATTGACGCGTGTTCAGCTACCAAAAAAAAAAAAAAAATTAAATAAAATCAGATAACAAAAAAAAAAACATTAAATAGGTCTAAATTTAACCGCGATCATTTCTCCAATTTTTTATTTAATTTTAAATATTAATTCTAAAATGGTTTTTAAATAGCTGCAAAAATGCTAAAAGGAATCAAATAATACGGAAAAGTCGTTTGGCAAATAATGGGACGAGAAAAAAAAAAGAATTTTGTCTACTAAATCATCAGGTTGTCTCAACTGTCGAAATTAATCTAGTCTAACTCGCGCACTTGCTACAGACTACGCCGTTATCCGACACTTGATAAATGTATAGAATTTGTAAGCCGAAGTGGTTTTCAGAATTAAAACGAGTCATTTTTCACCTTTTTTTTTTTCGCTCTCTCTCGCACTCTACTACCAACACTGAGCCACAAATCGAAAATAAATTATCATCTTAATTGCGGCGTGTAAATACAAGTATGATGCAAAAAACGAGGCGCATTTTCATCTTTACACCTACGGAAAAAAATATATATATAAAACGCATGTTTAATTCCATTGACACGATCGCAAAAGTTAAGAAATTGCAACTAGTTTTACGAAATACCTCAAAAACCACAACTTCTCACAATAATAGTTCAAAGTTATCCAGGGTGAAATAAACAAAAACAGTTTTTGGAATTCACACGCTTTTTTAAGGGGGAGTTAAGTTAAAAACCGAAATCTCTCGTAAAACCGGAAATGTATGCGTTATTTACTGTCAAATTCACCAAAATTTAATTTTTTTTTACTTTTTGTGTTAAACTGCTAAAATATGTACTTTTCAGTACTCTAGTGGGTTGCAGTTATTACATCATTTAATAAACAGTACTATTTTTTTTAATTAAGTTGAATAGAAATTTAGTAAATTCAGTTCAATTGCAGAAACAGTTGTATTTTGAGTTACTTAAGTAAACTAGCAGCAAAATAATTTGGTATTTGCCAATTTATTACTCCTGCTAAAAGAGCATTTTTGTACCTTATTTAATGGAAAAACAAAACTGCTCAAAAATATAAAAAAATAAATGGGGAAAACTAATTTCGCTTAAAACAGAAAATAGATTATTTAAAACAATAATAACTTTTAAATACAGTAGTTTTTTAGTCATCAGAACCCAATATCACAAAGCTGCTCTGGTGACGTCAATTTTAACTGGTAAAGCTCATAAATGTTTTGATACTGTATTTATTTCTCACGTTAAGGTTTAATACATCTTGGGGATTTTTTTTCATTACCCAGTAAATTTCGTTTATAAATTCCAAAATAACAATTACATTTTAATTATAGGCTGATTTTATGACTTAACGCCCAATCCAAGTACTGAGCTTAATTCGTGTTTACTAAGTTTCAACTAATTAATATACCGAAATTTCCCGACCTCACTTGATATGCCACTTGCTCCAGACTGTCATATTAAATCCAGAGTTTTCCCGTTAACAGCAATGACGTAGTTAGAACACCTGAAATATTAGCTTTACAATAACTAGCTTCTGGCAATAAATAAAGCCTACATTAGCGGTGTCAATTCGACATTTTTTTATTACAAGCATGAGCTTTAGCAAATTTTGTATTAAATAATTTGGTATTTGTTGCATTTCTTGCTTCCTTAAAATACCATTTTAAACCATAATGGGTGGAAAAACAAATCAGCGCCAAAACTTAAATGTTTACTCAGCTTCATGCATTTTTACATTATAATATGTCACTCATTTACGTTTTAATACATATCGGGTGGCGCAAAAAAAGTGGCACCCTCTTGCAAAATTTAGAATAATAATTTTTTTAAAAACTTATTTAATCTGAAAAAACTTGTAAATCATTGCCAAATATTAATTAACATAAAATCACAAATTAAATTCAATATATCTTAACCGGTTCTCAACAGTTTTCGCAAATAGTTTGCGCCTCTGGTAAATGCTCCTGTCAGAATTCCATCTTATGCTGTTACTCATGTCATTGAAAAAACTTTTAAAAAAATTAAAATATAAAGATGGCAATCAGAAGTGAATGAAATAGTGACGTCAAAGGTTGAGTTAGTAATTAAAGAAAATTTTACAGGTTCAAATGCATCAAAATACATGGAATTTTTCACTTGAGGTGCCACTTTTTTTTTGCGCCACCCGATAGTAAATGAGTGAGGAAAACAAATTTAGATAAAGTTGAAAAATTATCTTTTAAACCGTTCTTTTAACTCGTCAAAGTGAACAAAAATTAACTTATTGCTGCAAATTCTTCGATTCACGACCGAAAATTTAAAAAAAAAAAAATTTGTTCGAAACAACTACGAAAATAAATGTGTACAAAATCAAAAAAGAAAATTAATTTTTCATTTCTAAAAATAAAATAATAATAACAAAAAATCTCGTAGATTAAAATCCAAAAAATTTATGATCTTCATAAACAAGGGATGAAAAAAATGAAGGAGGAAAAAAAAAAAAAAAACAGTTCCATTCAAGCATTTGATGCAAATTAGAATACTCGAGCTGATTTCGATAGAAATAAGTAGAGACATCCACACATACAGGTAGGTAGGTAGGTACTAGGGTAAGTTACTCGAATGAGATGAGATGAGAGAGAAAACTTGTTTCCATTTCTCGACAATCCTACAGACTCGCGCACACACACACATACACAGCTACCACGTAACAAAAATAACACAAGACGAATAGGTATTTAGTATTCCATCGTCGTACGAGTCTCCGAATCACGTGGACTTTTTTTTTCTTCTTTTTCTTTTTCTGCGCTTTTTGTACCACGTGATTAAGGGAGACGAGATTCGCCTTTAACCAAATTACAATTTTCTACGCTCTCTTTCCAACTCTCACTCTCTCGCATCTTCCCAACATCCCCCCTCCAACAAATTTATTGAGTCTGGTTTCCATATCAGCATATGAGATGGAAAAAGACGAAGAAAAAAAAAATCTTATTTCAATTAAATTAAACTCTACACCACAATATACAGAACAAATATCTATCCACATAACAGCTGATTTGTAGCTGCTAAATAAAAAAAAAAATCGAGGAAGAAAAACTAATGAAATAAGCTTAAGTTAGAGGTTTTTTTTTATTTTTATTTTCGAAGAAATATTAGGCTTTCGGTTCGAGATTTTCACTTTGGGGCTCGTGCGTGACGTCATAAAACACGAGTTAACCGACAGAGCCGACACCTAGCGGGTGTTTGCAACGATTTGGAGAGTGACAAGCGTAATTTTTCAAATAAACTACATTTTTTTCGGCTTTATTAAAAAAAAAAAAAAAAAAAAAGGTTACCCCCAACCAACACCCCCACCTCCATTTCACGTGATAAAAATTTTATTCTAACAAAAAGCTTACACGTGGGTGTAGTAGTAGAGTCCACCGATGTACCGCGTGCTTGTATCGCACCTATAGAAAATGTATTGACATTTTGACTTTGACACGCGATCAAATTCTCAAAATACGTCGTCGCATTCAACTCCGCATATTTACAACTTACATATTGAAAATTCCGAAGAAAAAGAAATAAAATTTTTTTTTTTTTTTGGTCCATCGGTGAAAGCCTAAGCAAAGTAGGGTCAAACAAAAACTGAGCTAATAAATTAACTTACAGTATACACTGTTGCAAATATTAAATTTTTTTTAAAAAAAATAATAAGTACCGGTACCGGTAAATAAACATTCAGAAAAGTGATTTTTTTTACTCGGTTTTAAGTAAAAATTGGTAGAAAAAAAATAAGTAAATAAACATTCAGAAAAGTGTTTTTTTTTTTACTCGGTTTTAAGTTAAAAGTGGTACAAAGAAAAACAATTCAAGTGTTTCGACTTTTTTCGTCTTTATTTTAATATTTTTACGCCCAAAAAAATATCAATAAAAATTTAATTTGCGCAGTATTTGTATTATTTACAGTATTTACACTCATATAATATGCTCCTAGTCCATATTTGTTTTTCCATAAATGAGATTAATACTGTATGAATTCTTACTATCATTCATTTTTTTTTTATCATGTTATGATGTTTCACTGCCCAAGTGGATCACGCAGTTAAACAATACCGGTACATAAAATTGAGGAAAAAAAATAAAATAAGATGAAAGTACCAAAAATTCCACGAAAAACAGATTTTAATTTGTCAAAAATAATACTAAGACAAATTATTCTAAAATACTGAATATTTTTCAAATGAAATACCGGTATTAAAATATTAAATTACTGTATAAAATTTTTTAAGCACCTGTAAATGAGACACCTGGACAATCATTTTACCTACCATTTTGAGAACAATTTTATTCTGGCTACATTCAATCTTTTTCAAGAAAAATCTCAATTAATTAAAAATGTAACTTTCAGCCTGTATTATTTCCACGCCATTAATTATGAATAAAATCGCCAAAAAAATAATTTGGACCACCACCAAAAAAAAAATCATAAAAATTCTTTCCTAATATACGCTTAAAAAAATACAGTATTTAGTCAAAACCTTGATCGTAATTTTTTTTAAAGCCTTACTAGCACTAACAAAACCTTTCCATCGACTTCTTTTAAATAACTATCAAAAAATTTTTGGCTTCCAAATAAAATCAAATTGATCGATGTAGGCGTATAGATGACATTAAAAAGTCAACGTCACGTTGATATACGTCGAGTACAGTAGTAGTGTTGTGTAGCAACAACCCCATCTAGTGATAAATGGAAGCACAAAAAAAAAAAAAAAAAAAGTGTGGGTGGCAAAGTCGAGCGAAAGAGAGAGAGAGATGAAGTTTTAAAAGGAATATAGAAAAAGAGGTGGTGGTATTAAACTATCCCCTTCCATATACCCTCAACCCATCCCTTACATTAAACTCCTTATTTTCCATGCTTTCGCTATATATATTTATGTACGTGGTTGTATAGTGGAGAGACTGCTCCTGATGCCTCCACCCCGGCGATAGATGCGGTTGGTATGCCCCCTCACGACATGCTCTGAATTTAAATCATGCAATTCCAATCTTCTATCCACACCAAAACCAATATCGGACTCGGCTGGGCTTTACAATAAAAAATATCTATATAGATATAAATGGGACTATAGCCGGATTATTTAGAACGAAAAAAAAAAAAAAAGTCGCAAAATAAAAAAAAATAAAATTTTTGTAGTAGCACTCGTAAAAAAAATATTTTTTATCTTCTCCGCCGCTCGAGATTGTACACGAGGAAAAAGCAAACGGTGAATAACTTCAGGGAGATTCTTATTTGACATTTGCTTGTTAAATGAAGGCAAGGCACTTAATTAGACGTCATTTTTCACCAATATTTTACATCCGCTAGAGATCTGTCGGACGACGCAAAATATAGAATGCAATTTGAAAAGTGATATTTAAAGGAATGTTTTTGATGTGTGACACGTCGATCACGTGACGATACATCACCCACTCCTCTAACCCATCGAGGCGATCGGCCCATCACTCTATTCGATGATCTCAGTGGAAAAGAATTACGACTTTGGGAAATAAAGGACTTTAATAAAGTACCCGCCATGTCAGTAAATCTTTCATATTTATTCTATACGTAGGTTTTTGAGGCAGAAGATGAGAGGGAGACCCTGCTGTTGGTGGGCGATGGTGGTGGTAGTGATGATGATGATGACACGCTGTGTATTAGAACAGTAGAAATGATAAAATCCCATCTCATTCTCTCTATCAAACGTATGAATGCCAAAAATGAGAGAGAAAGTGTGAGGGCAAATGGATTGACGTCCAACCCTACCCCTCCCGATCCCTTTTCTCTTTCTCGCTGTTTGGCCTCGGTGACCTAAGCATTTAATGGGACCCATCTGCGTCGTCATGTGTGTAATGAACGACGTCGTTAACAATGTTCCACGTATTAGTTCGGATAATAATACAAGACTGTCCGCTCGATGCCGACCCACTTCGAACAATATAACGCGCGATCTAGTATATCAAAATTAAAAGTGGACAGTTTATATCGGGTTATAATGGCCGCGAATCTTCTTTTTTTTAATAAAGCCCACGTCAAATTCCACGTACAAAAAATAAATAATAGGTACGCATCCTTCAACTACCGTATCTGAACCGTGGTCTGAACTTTTCGGCAAAAAAAAACTTCATAACCAGTAATAATTATTGTTGTTTTTAAATTAAAACGCACATTTTAAATACTGTAACAAAAAATTCGAATGGTCGCTCATTGAAGCTGCCGGTCAACATTCAAAAATTGTGACTGACCAAATGTACGTGGTCTACCTTCTAGAGTTTTAGAACTGTTACTTCAGTGTGTTTTTAAATTTACGGAGTTTTTGAAAAACGAGTAAAGAAGTCAAAATTTAATAAAAATGAATTAATTTTTTAATATTTACATACAACGACATCTCCGATTTAATGATAAAAAACAATTTTTAGAATATGACCGCTCCAACTGAGTCGGCACATGTTAACTCGATTAGCAAAATTTTTAATTTAAAAAGCGAATAAACCCAAGTCAAATTTTAATGAAAATTAATTAATTTTTTTAATATTTAGTTACCAATTTAACAATGAAAAATAACATGTGGCATGTGACCACCTCCACTGGGTCGGCATCATTAAATCGGAGGTGTTGTTGTGTGCAAATATTAAAAAATTAATTCATGTTCATTAAAATTTGATTTCTTTATTCGTTTTCAAAAACTCCGTAAATTTAAAAACACACTACTGCAACAGTAACGAAAATCTCTCTTTTGATGAGCACCTTCTCTAAGCATCTACTTTGAAATTGCAAGCATTGATTTAAAAATTTTAACCTCTGTATTCAATATAAAATTTTATTAAAACAAGTGTCATTACTTTTATGCCACACCATGTACTGAATATAAAAACAACAACCCTTGAAAACTTATTAAGTTGTTTCCACAAAAATAACGGTAAGTCTACTTTTAAAATCACATTATAATCTCAAAACCTCATTTTTAAAATGTAAATTTATAAACGTATTTGGCTAATAATATTTAATTTAATTAAACTAAACAACATGAAAAAATAAGTTGGTTTCTCAAAATAATAAAAGATAATCTTAAGTACAATAAATTTTTTCTTAAAAAAAAAAACAGACGTATTTTATCATGAAAATTATATTTTTCAGGCGTAATCATTTCTCACCACCAATTAACCGAATGGTTTTTGAACAGGGTGTAGCAACGTTTCGGTTAGACCCCCCGTCACGGGCGCACTTTGGTCAGTTCCAAATAGATTAAGGCTGAGTGGATGAAAAAAACAAGAAAAAAACGGTACAACTAAAAATTAAAGGGTGTTGTTTCGAGAACACCTTCGCTTTCTTAGTCACGTGCAAATTCCGGTCAAAATTATTATTATAAAATGTCATCACCTTTCCCTCCAAAAAATCTAAAAAAAAAAAAAATTATTATTATTCCCCAATATTGATATTATGCGTGGATTTAAATGGTTTGACATTCGGACTTCGAACGCGCGAGGGTGTTTCTTCTTCTATTCATCGATAGAAAACAGCGTCGAAAATAAAAGGTTGCTTCGACCATTAACTTTTATTTCTTCTGATATATTATTTCCCGCGCCCCCACCATCACAATGTCGTAGCTAGCACTCACTCTTCCACCTACGACTCGGAAATAATATGCATGTCCATTTATATGTCAAAAAGAATATTTGGTCAGAAACGAACGAGAGCGAGAGGAGAAAATAAAAATCCATATTCATGCGAAGACCGACACATAATTTTCTTCTTCTCTCTTTTCATTCAACCATCAAATTCAAAAATAAATCTATATCTATATATTATATATAGATATATATCGAGTACGGTTTGTGGATCGAAAATGTGACCATTTTCTAACACATACGAAGTGATGTATATTGAAAAACACGTCCGAATTTCTCTCGCTGCTATTAGATTAAACAAGACGACCGGTGGTACTACTACCACTACCACCGAACCACCAAAGCTAAATCTCTCTCCCACCCGCCGCCAATGTGTATATCGATTTAGATCCCCTCGAAATACGTCGGGGCTCAAAAATGGTCGTAAAAGAATTTTCAAATATATTTTTTGGTATATTAGACTGCCAAATACGATATATTAGTTTTGCGTGACCCTCTCCTGACACGACATTTAGAATGTACGGTTCAATATTTTTATCACGCTCATATATATCAAACTAAAAGTCTTATTTATGTATTTTTATACTGGACCGGACGTATATACGTCTATTGTTGTATCGGTTAAAAGTGACACCGAAAAAGATATGAGCGTGTTGGGAGGACCTAAGAGATATTATAAGGAGAGAGGAGGGGGGGGGGGACAAATATTGACCATCAATTCTATAGTTTTATAGTCGAAAAAAATTGGACAATCTTACTAGTCACACGTACAACTACAGCCATAAGGGGCCTATAAATGTACGTCGTAAAAAATATTTTATGAAATATAAATAACAAAACACCGACTTTTTAAAAAGAAAAAAATATATAACGTACCGTATATTTTAAGATAAAAAAAAATTGAATGGAAATTAAACCCGAATTTTTATTTTTTTAAAGTCTATTTTTTTTAACGCTTTGTAATTTTTAAGTTTCAAACGTAACTTTGCTTTTTTTTTTTGCAAAAAGAAATAAGATTTAATACGAAGATGTTTCATTTCCGAAAATTTAGACCAAACTTTCAAACTCTCGCTTTTAAATCCTCTCCCCCTTTTCGATTTGACCATCTTTTAAAAATAAATGATAAAACATAACCGAATAATGAAACGATTGACGGCGCGCTGATGGGTTCAATAAAAATAAAATTACCACATAAATTATTCCCGAAGTTTGTGTATTTTTTCTTCTACTACTACTTCTTTACGTTATTTAAACGGTGATCCTATATCAAAACGCGTAATACCGGATTCGTTCCGAGTTAAACCCCTCTCTCTCTCGTTCTCATTCACTCCCATCCACGTTAGTTTCAAAATTTTATAAGATTTTATATCCCAAAAGGCAATTGTTTATTTTTATGACCCGATAGGGGTAAAGTAACCGATCCGAACGTTGTTGTATATGGAAACGGCAAGTTTATAATGGAATGATATTCGAATGAGATTTAGGTCAATTTAACGACCGCAAGGTGACCACCGGACGCGTAAATACCAAGCTAACCTTTAAAGACTGAACACTAGCATTTTTCCGACATTGATTTATAGCCATAAAAACATTTTATTTTATTATCAAAATGGGAGGAAGACAAATAGCCTGTTTACTCAACCGCCCCTGCATAAATAAATAAATAAAAAGTACGTATTAGCTCACCAGTTTCCAAATTTTGATCCAATAACAGCACGTATAGAGGCACCTGTAGATAAATAAATCACATTAATTTATTATTATTATTATTTTATATAAAATTTTCTTAACTAAAATAATTTGTTCGCTAAAAAAGAATAGAAAAAAAAAACCGCTAATTAACTAACCACGACAAAATTCATTGACAAAAACAACAACAACAAATAAATAAATTGAAAAGTATCAAAATAAAAAAAAAAGTGTTTCACTAAATTAATTCAATGTTTCATTAAAACGTAATTTGAAAAGCGCAACAGCAGCAGCATGGAACCCTGACACAGACAGGAGGACCCAGCGTCGGAGATATAATGTTGCAAAATCCATTTTACATTAGCGTAGAGTGCTTCATTTGCATATGCCAACATCATTTCAAATGCAGACGAGCAAACAATTGGATCTCAATATAGAACACTCAATATTGCATCTATTTATAATGGAGGCAAAAGCAACGTTAGCAATTTATTCAAAACGTCTTCTTTTTTTTATACACGCGAATAATAATAATAATAATAAAACATTTTACTATCGACTACTTTCTCCTAGATAACGCAACTTAAAAACATTAATAACGTATTTACAACCCACTGATTTTGAAAATAAAATAAAATTTTGTTTTTTAAAAAAATTAATTCTCCGGAAACATTTTTGAAAGTCACTCATGTATTTTTATTAACAGTTACATGTAAATGTAAAAAAATGTTTACAAATAAGTTTGTTTTTAAGACGTCAACTTAACCACAAAATTATAACGTGTGTTTTTAAATTTACGGAGTTTTTAAAAAACAAATAAAAAAATCAAATTTTAATGAAAACAAATTAATTTTTTAATATTTACATACAACAACATCTTCGATTAGATGATGAAAAACAATTTTTAGAATATGACCTCTCCAACTGAGTCGGCACATGTTAAATCGATTAGCAACATTTTCAATTTAAAAAGCGAATAAACAAGTCAAATTTTAAATAAAATAAATTAATTTTTTAATATTTAGTTACAACAACATCACCGATTTAACAATGAAAATTAACATTTGGCATGTGACCTCCTCCACTGATTCGGCACATGTTAACGCGTGTAATGAAATTTCTAATAACTCTCTCGCACGTGTTGGCAATTACGCGTACGAGAAAGTTATTGAAAATTTTGCTAATCGAGTTCGCATGTGCCGACTCAGTTGTAAAGGTCATATTCTAAAAACTGTCTTTTATCATTAAATCGGAGATGTTCTTGTATGTAAATATTAAAAAAATAATTCATTTTCTTTAAAATTTGATTTCTTTATTCGTTTTTTAAAAACTCCGTAAATTTAAAAACACACTTTATTAAAAAAAAAAATCAACGTGTAAACATTTTAGACAATTATTTAATTACAGTATGCTTAAAATATGATAATTAACGACACAATATTCCTCCTCCGAGAAGATAACAATTGTCTAAGTGATAAACACAAAACCATTAGGCGTTCTCCTACGTAAAAACCATTCAATGCAGACAACAAAGTAATTGTATATTAAGAAATAATTGTGTATAAAAATGATTAAGAGACATTTTCCGAATAGGAGAATGTGATGAATTGACTGAAACTTTATTAAAGTGCTGCGGAATTCGCCTTTTTAACTCTTAAATATGAGGCAGCATCATCATGGGAGAGAGTGGAGAAAGAAAAGCGATAGGAATTCGTCATATTTCAAACGGCCCATTGAGATTAGTAATATCGCGATGGGATGAGATGAAGTGGGGAGAATGTTGCGTCAATCATCGCATGACGTGAACCGAGGAGAAGACGTGATTACGACTTTACGAGTTGGATTTCACGCGAGTGTCATTTGACCAAGTGTCGATTGCGTGTGCCGTAGAAAAACGAGCGAGTAACGAGCGTTAACTAACGAAATGTAAGGTCTTTCGGCGAGCGCAAAGTCCACTCAAACACAATGCATGGGCGAAAATAATCAATTCGAAAG
Organism: Polydesmus angustus; assembly: GCA_034698085.1. NCBI lineage: Eukaryota > Metazoa > Arthropoda > Diplopoda > Polydesmida > Polydesmidae > Polydesmus > Polydesmus angustus. The sequence continues at coordinate 17,884 of JAQGAY010000367.1, read as the reverse complement.
CACGTTACGGACAGGATCTGAGAAACAAATGCGCGCGCCTATTCACTCAACTTATTCATCAGTTTACTAGAACAAAAACGCGCCATTCCACATAATTCCACCATTTATTTGCGTCCTAGCACGTACATTAATCACGTGTCAGGATTCGACTCTTTAAGGTCTTACTTTGCTGCACCATATAAACATCTTTAATTAACTGCAACTATCAATCTAAATTCTATTGTACCAATGTTGCGCAATAAAAGCAGGATCGAGTAATTTTAATTATTGTAACGTAAAATAACAAATAAAAGTAATGTTTATTGCCGTAAATTATTTAGGAGCTAATAATAAAAATATAAATAAATAGGTGAATGTTTTTAACAATATTTTTTGAACTTAGAAAATTTTGTATAAAAAACAAACACGGTACCAAAAAAAAAATTTTAGATTTAAAAAAAAAAGTAAGAACAAAAAATATGAACGTAAATTAATTCACTTCCACATCTCAATAATGTTCAGTTTTTTTTTTTGTTTTGTAATTAACAATTGAATGGCTTGCAGTAATAGACAAGTAACTCAATTTTTGTTACTTTTGACAAATAATAATAAAAAATAAATAAATAAAAAAGCGGGTTTTCCTGTATTAACAGGTGAATGAATAAAATTTGCATGTAAAAGATTGGATTTCTATAAAAAAAATTACATATTTAAATTTTGGAACTGTCTTACTTTCGCACTAAATTGGCTCAAAAATGCTCTTTTAAGGGGCTTACCAAATTATCGCGCAGATGGTTTTCTATTATAACTCAAAATAGCAATGCAAAATTAACAAAAAAACTAAAATTCAAATTTTAAGAATCATTTTTATATCTCCAATTCAACTTACTAAAAAAATTGACGCTAATTGTTAAATAAAGGACTAATATTAGTTGGTAAAAACTTTTTTTTTATAGCCGCAAGCCCCTTAATTATTTCGATTATTAATAATTTAATAAAAGTGATAAAAATTCATTTGCATATACATGCGTATTAACTCATTATTTTCCATATCATATTTAGCTGTCTTATATTTAATTTTATAAAAACTAAAAACCTAAATACCACCAAAAGGCCTTAACTATTTAAAGACCTGCATAACATAAAAGTCAATTTTTTTTATAAGCTAAAATTTACTGGTCAGAATCTGAAACGAAAATCTCCGACAACAATAACAAAGTCGAAATCCGCAATTATAATTGGTCAAAAATTCAACCCTCGTTGTTGTGCCATTTGCTATCCCTACATTTTTTGTTTACATAATTATTTTCATAAATAATATGGCGCCCATTTATCCGTCCATGACGCGTAATGTAAACCTAACAAGCCGTGTACACACATCCATCCATAAAATAATAATTATGGGAAACTCAGTATGGCGGCAACCAACAAAAAAAAATCCATCCCTCCAAAAAAAAAATCCATCCCTCCAAAAAAAAAAAAAAAAAGATAAAACAATGGTGTATTTATGTGTGTGTATACTTATCTCCACCTACATTTGTGTGTGTTGGAGTGCTAATAGTTCGTGATTGGTCGCTCGCCTTGCTTCAACTTCAAACCCAAACGTTTGGATGGAAAAGATTGAAAATGAAAAGGCGGCCAACAAAAACAACAACAACAATCGAAAAGCGGGAAAACGTGCTGCAGCATCAAATAATACGAATAAAACACTGCCGAATTTTAATTAGGTGCCACGTATGCACAGGGAGCGCCGCGCGCATCAAAAAGTAAACAAAAGCGATCGAAATGGCGCGTGTGTTGACGTATACGCGCTCTGCCAGGTATCCACTAAGCAAATCCACCAGCACTTTAAATGCGCTTTGCCTCAATATTTCCCTACTCTATAATAGGGCTAGAAAAATGTTGGAGGAAAGTCTCTTTTATGTCTAATTATTTCTTAAAAAATGTTTAGAGACAATACAATGTCTATTGTTTTTGCATCAAATGAGCTTAGAATGCTCTTTAAAGGTGTCAACAAATACGAAATTATTGCGCAGATGGTTTACTCAAAATAATACTCCCAAAATTAATTTAATTTGTTAAACACAAATTTTACTTGTGCATTCACTCAACTTGCTGTCAACACCATTTCCTGAACAACATAAATCCACAAACTGTCAATTTATCAAAAACAGGCGTTTAAACTTTTAAAATCAATTTTTTTTTAAAGCTCAAAAATGGGAAATATAGATTTATCTGCATATTATTGCAACCTCCTTCAATTTGCAATTTTAATAAATACACTATTGTAAATTAGCTAAATTGGTCAACAATACATTTTTCACCTCCTATAACCTCTGTAGAACCTCGATAAATCGAAAAATTTAGCACAGTATTTCGAATATTAACACAGCTTTATTCTTTTTAGAAACAAAAAATCTCGAGAATTCGAATGAAGAAACAATTCGTAATTCAAAGTATTTTTGGGAAGGCTAGACCTCAATAATTCAAATTTTATACAACAATACTTAATTACTCATTCAAATTAGGAACTATAATAAATCGAAGCAAAACATTAACTAAGTTAATCAAAATAACAGACGTTTTAAAAAATATAAGTACTGTACCGTACATCTAAAAATAAACAATTTATTCTTTCATTTAATTTTTTTTTGCTCATAAATCTCATTAAATCTAATTATTTTGCCTTGCTAAATAGAAATCTCGAGTCATTTTAATAACTTGAGAATCATTGGGAATGAATATCATTAATGTTCAATCGATTGTGATGAACTATGTCTTATTTATTACAGCTCCCGATTGGACACATACTTTAAAAATACGGTACAAAATAAAAATAAAAAATAAACAACCTCAAAAATTTTGCTCTTAAATTATCGAGATTTTACTGTATAAAACAGTAAGTAACCTTTGTTGGACTATTCAAGCTCCCACTTCTGCCACAATTTAGAACAGTAAGATCGGCCAATTCTCTGTACAGTACGTGTTTTTAACGGGAAAATCTTGCTGAATACATATTCAGCTACATTAACGCTTATATTTCTTAGGACAAAATATACACATTGAACAACCTTATGTCTAGAGTAAATTCCTAGCTGAAAATTTGCAAAGTTTCGGCGGTAAGTAACATCAGCACTTCAGCAGCACGAAATTAAAATGAAGCGTATCTCTCCGCTCGAGCTGAAAACTCGTTCAGAGAATACCAGGCATTAAAGATAAACGCAGCTGATGAATAAATTAATCTTATTTTTTTAAAAAAACAAGAACGAAAAAAAAAAAAATCCCTAGCTTCTAATTTCAATATCAGCAATGTCGATCGCGTGCTTTGCTTAACTAGGCGAGCTCGCTCACTCGTGCGCGCGTGCGTAGGATTTAAGTTTAATTTGACAAGGGCTCAATTGCGCGCTAGGGCTTCGATATCGCATTTTAAAGTCATCTAATATTTCCTGATGCTGACACCATTAATGCCCCCGTATGATTTATACGCGGTCACGTGTTGGTGCTAGGGGCGGGGCGGAGCGATGCAGGGTGACACACTACGTAGGCAAAAATTAATAACAAACGGATAGGGAGAAAGAAAACTGCGCGGAATACAAAAAGAAATCTGAATTTCATCTTTTTTTTTCTTTTTTAAAAAAAATAAAATAAAGGAAAAGAAAAGTGATGAGAATCGGAAATAAAAATGGTGGTCAATCCTGAAAAGACTAAATCTCTCTCGCTCGTTCCTACGAAGAGTGCTACTGGTCCCTCCTTCCCACTGTACACGCTACGGATGATTAGTATCGGGGATAAAAGTGATTGAGGCTCAAATATATACTGTAGATAGATCAATCTAAACTTTCCTCCTTCCCTTCAGCCAGCCTTCTCTTTTTATTCCGAAAACAAAAAAAAAAATTTTTTTCTCTATTTTCTATTGAGTAGTGAATGGGAATAATACCGGAAGGCATTAGTATAGGAATAGGGAGTAAGGCTGGGAGAACATTTGCTGGATTTAAGAAGGAGAATGGGGCTCTGGTGTTGGATCTATCCGTGCGAACGGTCGCCACGCACGTGACCGCCTGATGACGTCAACGGAGAACCCGACCATTTACTTACCAAATCCTCAGCGTTTGAATAATTCCATCTGTATTACTAGAAACAGAATCCGGGCTCACGCGTTACGGACCAACTGAAAATCAGCCCTGTACAGCGTCAAAAATAGACCATAAATGCGCGACACAGTACTAATTTTCGTCGATTTACAGCTTTGCAATCCGAAAGCAATTTTTTTCGGTCGGAATTTGCAACTAGCAGTCTAAACGTTACATAAAAAAAATTATTTATAATTTAAATTAATATGTTTTTTTAAGTTGGTTCTACAAAGTTTTAATCCAGAGAACTGTGATGAAGTTAGGTTTTTAAATACAGTATTGGGAATATCGTATGAATTTAAATAATTGCCTCCAAGACTAAATTTAAATAGTTCGAACTATAGGGTATTAAATCAAAAAAAAAAAAATTTTGGATTTAAAAATCGATTATAGACCAAAGATTTAAAAATGGAACTAGCCAATCGATATTTTTGCGCTCATAATTATTTTAAACGATATTATCAGGCTCAAACAACAACTTTTCAATACTGTATAAGCTTTTTGCTGATATAACGTGTGTTCTTCAATTAACGAAGATTCAGTAAAAACGAATAAACTTTTTTATAAATTTATTTTAATGAAAATGAATTACTTTTTTTTTATATTTACATTAATTAACACCTCCGATTTAATAATAAAAACCATTTTTTAGAATATGCTTCTACAACTGAGTCGGCACGTAATAACGCGCTCAAGGAAATTTGCATTAATCCTATTGTAGATGCCGGCACGTGCCGAAATTCAGTCGGCAGGTGCAGGCTGGAAGTCCGCCAAAGCTTTAGCCGTCAAACGTGAGTGAGCGTTTTTACACGTGCAAACTCAGTTGTAGAGGTCATATTTCAAAAATTGTTTTTTATTATTAAATTGTTAATTAATGTAAATACATAAAAAAAATTCATTTTCATTAAAATTTGACTTGTTTATTCGTTTTTTAAAAGCTTCGTTAATTTAAAGACACACGTTGCATACAGTGTTTTACAAAAACAAAACAAATAACGATTTTATTTTGTTTTTTAATTTAAAAAAATGCAAAAATGCATGTTTGTTCCATGATTTTCGAACACTACCACAAAGTGCTTCGTCGTAAATGTACACCAGGCTCAGCAGCAGACTAGCGGGAAGAGTGTCACGGAACATAAATTAAAGTTTTAATTATCACTAAAAATAAAATTAAATATTTCAAGTTATTAATTAAAAATCTGGAATTTAACACCCGATAATAAAACAGTTGAACACAACAAATAACAGATCGAACCAACCTCTCGATATTATCTAGCCTCAGATTTAATCACCACAAGTTTTTATCTGGGTACTCAGATATCCATATTTCACAAAAACAAAAAGAGTTTTCTATTTTTTTAATTTTCAAAAATCCCAAAGTCGGTTCCATGGTTTTGGAACGCCCCTCAAAGTGCTTCGTCGTAAATGTACGCAAGGCTCAGCAGGCTGGTGAGAAGAGTGTAATAGAAGGGGGGAGAATAGGTATAGAGTTATAGTGTATAAAAGTTGGAGAATGATTGAAGAATTCAAGTCACGTAACGCGTGGCGGAAGTAGTGCAGTTACTAATCTCCCCCACGTGATTTCCTATCTTCAATATATTGGTTTGCTCGCTAACTCTCTCGCTCGTTCCATCTCTCGCGCGCTTTTTTTTCCCTAGCTCCCTAGATTCTGCTAGCTCTCTACGTTTTCAAAATCCGTCGATGTGAGTGGCAGCGCCTAGACGGAACGACACGATCCGCCATGCCAGACTCCAAACCACCACCAACCTTTAGGTTCTCTTTAAGTCTGGCAATGTTCCGTGACTCTCGCGCCCCCCTGCGCCCCCCTCCCTCACCTCGCCTCGCCTTACATAGTGTGAGCACAGCAAACGCATTGTACTAAATCCACATTATTCTGATACACAATAAACACATCAAGATTGAGCTCCCCTATAGAGAGATATAGATAAAACAGTAATAAAACAAATGGAAAATTCTGTCGATTAAGCAAGAAATATATAAAATTCTATGGATATCCGCAATGATGAAGTGAACGTAAACGACGATTCCCTTCCTTCGTAAAACGTTCCCCATACTCCTCCCTATTCTCAATATTCTTAATTGAAATTATTCGGAAAAAGAAAATGGAAATAAAAGTAATGTAACATTTTTTTTGAAAAAAAAAAGCAATCGTTTTCAAATTACTTATTTAATAATATTAGAAAAATAATTAGCTTAATTAATGTCATTTGCAATAAAATTAATACACAAGTACATTATTACTAAACGCTAATAATTATTGTCATGGCCTTACAGTCGAATATTATTTTAAAGAAATATAAATAAATTTCGATGCATCGAAAAAAAATAATAATTCGGGTTTATTTGTTGTATAGTAAAAAAAAATTTTCAGTTATCCGAAAAAAATAAATTATTTAAAGCGATCAATTACTGTACTATTAATGGTCTTACTAATAAGCAGGGTTTTCTCATATTACAATGCTAAAATCATTAAATGATAATCATAAAAAGCCAATTACCAACTTTAATAATGCATTTTTATTATGAAAATATGTTTATTTCTATTAATATATTTTTTATTAATGATTTAAAATTTAATTTTTGCATCCGCTATAGGTTTGCGATCCAAGTACATGTACTAGAAAATTATAAACATCAATCTTCGTTTTAAGGAACAACACTCTTAACAATTTTATATTACCGGTATTTTGAATAAGACATTATTGTATATAATTGCGTCACGAGCAAAAATTAAGTCGATGTTTTAACTGCAAAAATGGAAGAAGAAAAAATATTTAAATCATTAAATAATGATTGATAGAGTTGTTTTATTCGCACATTTTCAAGCATGTGTTAACACGCAGTCTCACCTGCTGTAATTTCACGATGACGATGGATTATTTAGGTTTAACATCACCAAAAAACATATTTTAATTAGCCTGATCCAACTTGTTCAATCATAATAATAATACAAGCACTTTTTATAATGATGAAATAATTATGTTGTAGTATTTAATAAAAATGTTTCACAGCCAAATTATTGTTAAACTTAGTCCATTTTGAAATAATTCTCCAATTTAAATTTTATAACAAACTTTCATTATGAAATTCTAATTAATAATAAGTCAAAAATCACTTTTTCGCATTTTCGAAACAATTTTGCGCAACACAATTCACCAACAATGTAAACAAATCAGTTACTTTTACATAATTTTTAAATTCAGTTCTACAGAAACACTGGTACAACTACCTCCAAATTCGAGAAATTTCAAAACTTATAGAAATTGCTTTTAAGACTTATCTAATTTCTAGTAACTGCAATTACGAAGGGTAACTGTGTTAACATTAAAATGTGCAGCATTAATAATAATTTACTTTTATCAGCATTCCCACAATGCCTTCTGTCAATGTCAATTTTATTTAAAATTTTAATGCAATATAAAAGCTCAAAAAATTGTTTTTACAGTAAATATTTCGAGAAAAGATTTAAAGGTCAATTTTATAAATTTGGTAGGTAAAAACCTGTTTTATGTGAGCTAACCAGAAAAAGTAATTGAATTTTTAAAGCTAGATTTTAGTAAGTCTTCTATGGTAGAATTAAATTTTACGGGTAGAATTTGAGAGTAGGCCTACCGTTGTTGCCAATTTTTAATAAATCTAATTACACATTTAAACTTGCTACAATTTGTCATATAAATTCTCAAATTGACCAAATAAAAAGAAAATGTATGTCACTTCCAAATTGAATTTTTTTTAAAAAAAATATAAGAGAAAGCCACAAAACCAGCCAATTTCCTTCATTAATTAATATATTATGTATAAAGCTGGTAGAGGATGTCGCGAGTGTTTGCGCCAATGAATAATGTAGTAGAAATTAATTTGATTCAACAACTTAAAATGTTACGACTAAATAGTTGTAGGGTATTTGTAAGCAAATAATGGGCTAAAACAGTGTTCTTGAACTAATAGAAGCCTCAAAAAAAAAAAAAAAAAAAAATGAGCTAAACAAAAAAAAAAAAAAAAAGAAAAAAAAAAAAAAAGATGAGAGTTGGAGATATTCGGAAGGTTATTAATCACAGAGTGGGTGGTGGAAGAGTAATAGGAGACATGTTCACATCTGGGTGAAAAATCTCATTCGCAACGTGTTATGTTTATGACATTTATGGTGGACACCCTAAGAGCGGTATTTATGTGACAAAAACGAATAGGACACACTGTAAGTAGATAGAATAAACGACACCAACCAACTGGTTCTATAGAGAAACTGCTCGGCTCGACGCTCGGTTATCTCGTATACAAGACACGTTTTCGCACATAACAAATAAAAACACACCTCCCACCCACCAAACACCTCAAAACACCCCCACCCCACCTTCACTCCGTCTCAAATCCAACACACCAAATACTTAAGAAAGAAGAGAAATGTGGAAGAATGAAAAAAAAAATCACAACTGAAAATACACGTCATTAAGAATAACCACTTAACGTTAGTTAGGAAAAAATTAAATTGTTGTAATTAAAATGAAAAATTTTAAATAATGTTTCCTAAAACAGAGCAAATTTTGAAGTGCTTTATCGTTAAGACTGGTCACTAAAACCGTTTAAAAGCCATCTCAAACATAATTATGTAATGTTACACTGAACATTAAAATAATAATAATAAATAAAGGCAACCGTTAAATAATAACGCGTGTTTTTAAATTTACGGAGTTTTTAAAAAACGAATAAAGAAGTCAAATTTAATGGAAATGAATTAATTTTTTAATATTTACATACAACTACATCTCCGGTTTAATAATAAAAAACAATTTTTAGAATATGACCTCTTCAACTGAGTCGGCACATGTTAACTCGATTAGAAAAATATTCAATTGAAAAAGCGAATAAACAAGTCAAATTTTAATGAAAATAAATTATTTTTTTAATATATAATTACAACAACATCACCGAATTAATAATGAAAAATATCATCTGGCATGTGACCTTCTTCACTGAGTCGGCACATGTAAACTCGATTAGCAAAATTTTCAATAACTTTCTCATGCACGTAATTGCCAACATCCAACCAGACACGTGCGAGAGAGTTACTGTATTAGAAATTTCGTTACACGCGTTAACATGTGCCGACTCAGTTGGAGAGGTCATATTCTAAAAATTGTTTTTTATCATTAAATCGGAGATATTGCTGTATGGAAATATTAAAAAATTACTTCACTTTCATTAAAATTTGACTTCTTTATTCGTTTTTTTCGTAAATTTAAAAACACACGTTATATTTAAAATAACTAGACGTAGTAAAACAAAGCGCAATACTGTACAAACATTTTTTTCTGACAATATAAGCTTAACATTTTTGATTTAAATGTAAAAAAATAAGTTTTATTTTAAAAAATATACAGTACCGTAATTTTTGTTGTTTCACACGCATTTATATAATTGCGTTAAACGCTCTATTCAAAATATTTTTTCAACGTTTTAAAAAGTATTATGTAAACTACTTAAGCAATTTAGTTTAGACTAAACGGATAAATAAGTATTTAATTTTATAATAAATAAGCCAACTAGATATATTTTTTTTCATCATTCTGGGTGTTCCTTTTCTCACATATTTGTTTGCAATCAAATACAAAAAAACTAAAATTTGTTTCATTTAAAAAAAAAACTACCATGCTACTTTAACCATTTTGTAGATAGGAGTATTAAAAGTAATTTACCGACATATAAAAAAAAAAGAGTTGTTAACTTTGAAATTTATTTTTTATTATTAACGCGAGTGACTTCCTAAATTTTTTTCACACATTTTCTTAACACGGTTGAAGCACGCGAGATGAAAACTGTCAACTTTTCTGACCACAAACGCAACGTCCAAAATAATAGTGTATACCAGGGGATTATTTGCGACGCTGACAAGATGTTAATTTTCTTTCCAGGAATGAATACCTCACTTTAATTTCTTCTTTTTTTTATATTATGATTATTATTATTTTTTTTTTTTAGTGTTGAGGTTGTTGATGATGGAGGGGGGTGTACGGAAGAAGGGTAATGCAACAACTTCGAGACACGTGTCTACCTGTTTCCAAAGTGCAACGAATTTCATATGCCAAAGAGAGAGAGTCATACGGTTTAAAAACATTTATATAAAACACCCTCTTCATTTCATACCCCCTCATTTCCCGCTTCAATCTTAATGTAGGGTGCACTTAGTCACCACAATCCATTTGAGAGATGAAAGTTATGAGTAGAAAAAATATATATATATACCGGTATAAGAAAAAAAAAAAAAATGAGATGAAAGATGAATAAATCTCTGCGCGTTCAAAGTGGATCTAATTGTCCTGAAGGAACCCAACTTACTTGATGCCATTTAACGTTTCAAAGACACACCTTTTTAAATAAATTTATTAAAAAAATAAAATAAATAAAAAAAAAAGTCCCCGCCACAAACGTCTTCGTTTTCACCTCGCAACCGTGAATTGAATAATTACCTCTTATTTCTCTAAACAGAAGGCATACCACACGGTTTCTTCTTTCTTTTTTTATTATTATTTATTAAAAGTATGAATAAAAAAAAAATAAGGTACTATCACATATACAAAAAAAAGGGGGTAAATGTTAATTACGTGTGGCCCTATATATTTTCTTTCCCGTTTTTTTTTTTTTTTTTTTTTTTTTTTTTTACCGTTGCCATATAACATGCGCCTTATTTTAAAAGATAGCAGAATTAAACGAATCCTCCGCCAACGTTAATCTCGCGTGTGGTCTCCAACCGCCAATTTAAATCGAACGGAGCATGTCGATCAGACGACGCTAATTAACCCTTCACAAAGGTGCGCGAAACTTTATGATAAAAAGTAAGGTAATATCTCAGCCATCAGTCGGCTCACTTCAAAAACCTATTAAATCAATTCTTTAGTTGAAAGGTAGGGGGAAAAAAAACCTCCTTGTCGCAACTTATAAAATTAATTTTTTTTAAATATGCCGGAAAAATAGTTGCAAAAACTTTATTTTTATTTTAAAAAAAAATGCGAAGTTCCGGTAGCTTATAATCCTATTTTTCATTCATAAATTCGTTTGTCGAAGTCATATTTTTTAAATTTTGGAGTAATTTTTTAGTCACAACACAAACACATCTCTCAAATTTGTGATTAGAACCAAAATGAACAATAATTTTCTTCACTATTAAAACAAATGATTATTACGAAATAAATTGTAATATTGAATTTACTATTCAACATTTTATTGTAAAAATTTTACCGGTACTGGTACCCGTATTTACGCTTATTAATAAAGCATAGCGTTTGAAAAAGTCAAAATTAGCAACAGAATTTTAAAAATATGTAAACAAAAAACAAATTAATCCACGTTTCATGTTAAAACTTGGAAGTAATGAAAGTACTAAAATATGGATTAAAACCGGGCTTTATTTTCTAATAAAGCTGTACAGTAATAAAACTCGGTTATGATAACATCGAACAGCGTTATATCCGAGTTTCTTCAATAACACGAGTGCAATGTGCCATTATACAATAATAGGCATCCGTTTAATGTAACCACTCCCTCTATATTATTATACAGAATCTTCCATAAAGAATACGTCAGTTTTATGACGCAATATTTTATTAATTAAATGGAATAAATAATTCTAATAAAAACACTGAATTTTTATACATACTTATGTTTTATTTGCTTTTTTCTTTTATAAAAGTTAAATGAGGCCCACACTATGCCGCACAGGCAACCAAGAAGCGAAAAGTCAATTTCTCATAGAAGCGTATCATCATAATATTAACGATCCATTCAGTTGATCGCCAGCAGTCGTTATTTGATCGTGATTACGCTGATACGCATAAAAAAAGAATACCGGTATTTTGACTTTTTGACCGTTATAGCCGAGGCTTTCTCAACGCAATAACAGAGTTTTTTTTTATAAGAAGAGCCCAGTATAATATTATGAAAGCCGAAAAACGGCTTTATATCCGAGAACGTTATAACCAAATTCTACAGTATAATTTGTAAAATCATCACCGGCAGTTATTAAGTTATAAGTTCAGTTTTAAAAAAAATAAAATCTTGGACGCTCACTCTGTCAGTTACAATAATTTATCATTACTTTTCAACGCCCCTCATAATAATTATGCGTTAGAAAACTGCATTATGTGAAGCATTTTTCGAACAGGTGTTAAACTTAATATAATGCGAGCTTATATTAGCGCAATATAATGACATTAGTCGTTACGAAATTCTTGAAGCAGATTTTATTCTAAAGAGTGCCATTTGACCAAGATTTGAATTTTAAAAACACATTCTCTTCCCGCTTTTTCGACTTTTTATGACGTCGTTTATCCCAAAGAGCGTCGTTACATTTCTCAAATTAATTGGTCAAACGCTAATGACACACCGAAAAGAACGTTATTAATTATATCGTTCGGCAACATTTTTTTTTTTCACTTCAAAAATAAAAAAAAACAAATTTTTTTTTAAAGAAAAAGAAGAGGCAGGTGAACCAGTTAAATCTATATATGAAGTTCGCATTAATCATGCAAAATAGCTCGACAATCTAATTAAATAACGAATTTTAGTTTTACATTCATCGAGCATCCTCTTCTACTTTTTTTATTGCATTTCACATAAGCGAATGGAAGTAATAGAAGAAGAAAAAAAAAAGACAAAAACAAAATAAAGAAAAAAGAAAAGTTAGAACAATAACAAAGCGCGAGTTAAATCGGATGTTCCGTCATAATTAACTCTTTCGCTTCACAATGCTTGCATATTTTTATGAGCTTATTAAGTGCTTGCTGAACATGCATTATATTTGTATGTTAAAAGCAGTTTTTTTTTCTTTCTTTTTTTCGGTTGTTGTTCCCTCGACTTTAACCGTCTACTTATTATCCATCCTTTCATTTCATTTTACCTTTCTCGTTCATTTTACCTGAGAACCTAAACGGCGGAAACAGCGTTTACACCTTCATGATTTCTATTTTTTAATATTTAAGAGCTCCGAGCATGTCAAGAACCAATAATTGCCCATCGTGACGTCAATGGTAAATGCATACACCCAAAAAAAGCGTTCACACCAGTTTTTTCAACTCGTAATTCGTTAACCTATATTCTATGTAAAAAGTGGAAAAAGATAACGCGCGCCAAGGCTAACGAGAGAAGTTCATGAACCCAGTGCTCTCATCTTTTCACGTGTTCGCGCGCATTTAAATTTTTGATATAAAAAAAAAAAACAACGATAAAATTTTATAATAAACATACTCGGTTGGTTGGAAATTTTAGTATAAACAAGCTACTCCTTTTCAATCATAGTACAGTAATCAATATTATTTAAGTGCTATACGATGAATATCCCTAAAACGCGATTGAAAAATTAGGAATCGTTTTTTATAACGCAAAGTTCACCAAAATTTATTTTAAGTTTAAATATAGTGTCCCACGGAGGACGCACTTTTTAAACAATTAATAAATTGGTTAAATTTTAATGAAAATGTATTTATTTTTATATATTCACATTCAGCAACATTTCCGATTTAATAATAAAAAGAACATATGGCATATGATCTCTCTAAATGATTCGGCACGTGCGAACGTGACGGCTAAAGCTTTTGCGGACTTCTGGAGTTCACCTGCCGACTACATCGCGGCATGTCCCGGCTGGGTCTCGATATGTGCGGCAGATTTATTAGACATTTTGTTAAGCGCGTTAGCACGTGCCGACTCAGTTAACGCGGTCTGATGCCATATTTTCTTTTTTATTATTAAATCGGAGATGTTGCTGAAAGTAAATATATATAAATAAATGCATTTTCATTAATATTTAAGTCATTTATTAATTGTTTAAAAAGTGCGTCCTCCGTGGGACACCCTAAACTTTGCGTCAAAATAAATGTAAACAAAAACAAAAATGCTCCAACAAAGTTTTAAATTTTCAAAACTTCACTTGTATTCTTACTTTCCAGTTCAAACGTCTAACGTACTAAAACAAATTTTTATTTAACGTTAATTATTATTTAATCAATATTTAATAGAATAATGCAAACCGTAGATGTTAAAAACCGTAAGGACTGAAAAACGGTCGATTCAATTGTACGAACTTAAAATTATAACCTTTTAGTATTACTCGTTCATCATTGGTCAGCTCATTCTACCGATAACCGGCTTTATCATCATGACCAAATTCGCCCAAGACAAAAAAGAAAAGCGGTGGGCGTTCAGATGTTATCTTGCAGTCCCAGACAAATTAGACTTAAAGCTTATCAATGTGCATACTAATGGGACGTTGCGCTCCGAACCCATGAAAACACAATATCGAATTGTTAAGTGGAAAGATAGTCACAAAGTAACAGACGGTAAATAGGACCTAAATTAACATAATCAACTCGCGCAATATTCAAATTGCTCAATTTTTACGGATTAATCTTTTCCATTTCAGCGTTTCTTTTTCAAATTTTTTAACTACTGGTGTGTTAAGTGAAAAGTAAGTCTCGGGAGTTGGAATTTAGCATTGAAAAAAGAATGTCATTCATCCACAATGCCACTTAACGTTAATATTATTAGCTAAATTAATTCATTACAAATTGTTAAAGTAACAAAATGGAAATTATAAAACGGCGGTATACTTTATCATTCAAATTGAATTAAACCGCGAAAAGATTTTTATCAATTTTTGTCTTAACTAGTGTACTGTATTTCTAAGAATACAATTTAATCAGCGAGTGCTACTCGTACATAAATAATTAACTACCGTATTCAAATGCAAATGAAATCGTTTTAAAATAATTATTAAATATTAATTTGCAATGTTGAATATTAATATTAAAAGAATAAACTAAGCTAAAAGATAATGCATTCTCACGTTTTAGCTAATTTTAATTTTCATGAGAAAATAATATATCCAATGCAATAAAAATTAATAAAACCTTTTTTTTTTAATTATAATTTTTTTACGACTATTTTAATCAAGGAAATCGTAAAATAGCTCCCGTGAGTATTGTATAATATTATAATTTACAATTAATTTTACATTTTAATTCCATTAAATCGGCCATAACAGTAGCCTCTTAAATATTATATTTCCTTTACAATGACGTTTTTAATTATTCAAGAGTTTGGCAATTTGGCAGCAATAAGTAGACGAGCTTATTTTTGAAAATTTCCCATGTATTTATTCAAAAGTGCGTAAAATTTGCAGGTAAAATAGTCAATTTTATAAAGCATGGTAAACATTTAAATTTTGAAGTTGCCTCGTTTTAGCATCAAAGGGGCTAACAAATGTAGGCCTACAGCGTGTACAGCCTATGCCTTCCTAAAAAATTAATAACAACAGTTTCTATTATTCAAAAACCGTTTAAATTAAGCCCAACCTATCCTTCCTACATTAGGGTATACAAACAAACAGGGGTGACTTTTTTAGCCTTTCAAGGTATTTTCCGCAGGCCCTATAATATAAAGCTGAGTTAAGTTGGTCATAATGAGACATAAAAAATTATATCAACAAGTCATTATAATATTAAAAACATGATAACCTACGTTTGTCGTTAGATTAATTGAATGCTAAATTAGAAGAAAATTGCGAATAAAATTACTGTGGTATGGGTACATGAATAATAATGTTTTATAATGTTTTTTTTTAAGAATTTGTTAACGCTGTACTCAATTAAATCAGTCGATCAATGCTTTTGCTACTACATGTACTACTACTGGTATCCTAATAGTTATTACGAGTATATCCAATGTATTATTTATGCCGGTACAACTACTGTAGTTGCCAACTAATCTAACTCGCAAATACTGGTTTTATTTTCTCTGCTCGCTCTGCTGTCAAGTTGTGACTAATAATTTAGCCTATATCGAAAAAAAACATAATTGAACTCATTTTTATTTGAAATTAAAATTCATTTCATTCATTTTACTACTCAAATAAATTGGAAGTTTGCAGATAATTTGTAGAATCGTTCAAAAAAAAAAAAAAAAAAAAGTCTTGGGAGGAAAATATTTCAGATTTTCGAACCTAAAAATCAACACCATCCGATAAAAATACCTAAACCTACTGAGTACATCTTGTAATAGAATTTTCTAATTTTGTTGTGTTATTGTTTTTGATGCTATATACAACAATAATTATGCACAAACGATCCATCCATTACTTATTAAAAAAATCAAATAGGATGTTATTTCTTTTACAGTGTATTCATCCTCATTTTCATAAAATTCGATTACTTCAACAAGAGCGTTACATTAAAAACGCAGTTCGATGAGTGCAGATAGATTTTTCTGACAACAACTATTAACTAAATAAACCATCGAGAATTCTCTCTTCAGTGTCATCCACTATGTTAATAGTGATGGATATGTCCAGAAAAACTTTCCTACATCTTGTTCATTTTTTTTTTTTTTTGCTCCCCATTCTTCGTTTTCTCTCCATCGCTGTTGTTGTAGGCTGATGCAGCCCAAAGGGACAATATAATCGGATCAGTCAACATAACATGATGCACCACATAACGACGATTCCATCTTCCTCCCCTCCGGACAACAACAACACACAAAAAAAAAAAAAAAGCGTCGGACTCCACCCATGTCTACTCTTCTCTCGCACTCGGGCGTGACGTCACCTTTCCCATCATACACCCCCTTACACTCTCGGCTTCACGTTTTAACGATCCATTGTGAAGCGTTGATCGACCAGAAAAGGGTTTATTTATTTTCACCCTAGCTTTAAAATAGCCGAACACCGGCTGGGGCCCTTAGGGTCTTATTATTTGCCCTTATACTGTACTAACGAGCGACGCCGAACGTTTTCATCAACAAAGAAAAAAAAATCGAAAACTTTATAGAAGCTGTTGGTTGAAAAAAAGTTGCTCGAGTCTATAATTAAATAATGGCTAAGCTCAATTGAATTTACAGCCCAGAATAAGGTAACATTATTAATAATCCGTTGCTCTCTTTTTTAACGTTATTTCGACGGCGAATGATGACATCGATGTTACGAAAGTTGAGGTGGAATGCACTCGTATCGCGCTTCTGTTTTGCAAATTTATTGCAATTTTTATAAAATGACTGAAATGAATAAATAGTGTATAATAATATTAAAAGGAAATGTTGACGAATGACTGGGATTTATTTGCGGTCAGTGGCTTAGTAATTCTACTTAGTAATACACACCCATTCGGAGACGTGGAAAAAGTCGGCATAAACTTTCTACCTATGTTTACAAATTACGAGGTAGGCCTAAATCGAATTTCTAATGCTTTTTTTCGAAATATAGCCGAACTTGACTAGAACGACCTCGGGCAATATATTACTTTTAGGAGTCCCATGGCAATCATATATATTCCACTTATAAAAACCTCTGTTATTGCGTCTAGAGAAAAGCGTTAAATTCGGATATAGCGTCAAAAACTACTTTAAAATACTTTTACCAGATTTTTGCAATAATGGATAAAATTTGAATACTCATTTTTTCTTCTTCTAGAAAAACAAGGGAAAAAAATCTGAAAAAGTTTGGGTAAGTATCATGTCTAAAAATAAAATGCAATGTAGAAATAACGGTTACTATATAAATAAAGGTCTTTTATTATTATGTACGCACAGCACCGTAGATGTATTATAACGTGTGTCCTTAAAACTACGAAGCTTTTAAAAAGCGAATAAACAAGTCAAACTTTAATGAAAAGGAATTAATTTTTGAATATTTATATCCAACAACACCTCCGATTTAATGATAAAAAACAATTTTTAGAATATGACCTCTACAACTGAGTCGGCACGCGTAAACG